>CM043719.1:38311527-38396697 GCA_023969325.1 Oryzias curvinotus | reverse complement strand
CACAGTTGGCATAAATATTCAAAGAGCTATATTTACAAATATCAAGTTTCTGACGTGTAAGGTATGTCTCAGTGTAAGGATATGCACTAGCCAGTTATTCAGTAGGTGCGGTTAAAGGAATTGATCAACAAGAGTTCGGAAGGGTAACATGACTCTAGTCAGGGTAGGAAATGACTAATTTTACCACACCCGGCTGGAAGTCTTGGTCTCATAGCTGCAAGAGTCGATGCAGTTAGAGGGAGGACTGATATCACAAGTCTTCTCTATACAACCCATTTATGTGAGGTCGATTCCACAATCTGAGGTATGTAGCGAAGGGTCATTTAAGATCTACACAAATGTCATATTATTTTTTTTCAAAATCGGAAAGATGGGCCGGAAAGGGATGACCACCTTCCAATGAACCGGACAAAACAACAGTCTTCCAATGTGTCAAGACGCAGAGCGACAACATTCAATGACAGCAAGACTTCTTTTACAGGAAGAAGGTAAGATCAAGGGATTCATAAATAAAACTTCCTCCAACCACCCTTTCTGCTGGTACAAGATGGCCGAATGGGCTTTTCCGAAGTCGATACAAGGAGAGTAAGTAAAATAGTGGGGTTTTAAAATGCAATATCGAATAGAGGGACTCTCATGTTCTCATTATCAAGGTATAAATGCCGGATAGCGAATATTAAGTGTAATTTGACACCTTACATGATCGACCATTGCAGAATCGAAGAAGATACGTTTGTATGGAAGTAGATTTGGAAAATTTAATGTGAAATATGCATTGCAAGTATCAGTCCTTTGGAGGGTCACTTGACAGGCTGGAGTGTATTCACATCAGAACACTGTTAAAATCAAGGATGAAAAGGTGACAGTGATGCATATTTTAAAGAAAACTAGAATTAAGAACCTAGCAGCAAAATTATACCCATAAATTATTAACCAGCACCCACAATCTAACGATGTTGCAGGTTGACACGCTTAAGAAAACTTGAGGCTTTATTACTGTTGAAGTTTGTGGTTTTGCGCATGCTATAAAAATGGCGGAAAATAATCATTGTATCAAATTTACTAATTGTTTTTAGCATTAGTAAGAAGAGATATATAGAAAAAGACAATAAAAAATTATCAACAAGTAATCTAACGTAAAGAGACTCAATCAACAAACTGTTGCTTATAATCTGTTCGTTGGATCATCAAGGCATAATTGACAACTTCTATGAACTTACTGGAAGGTATGAAACTTTACAAAATTTGCGGTCAAGTCTGACATCTGCTAGACAATTACCTTTGGACACACCAATTCCAGGAGGTTCATATCCAGAAGTCATTGACGTTAGAGGGCAGTACTTTTCGATAAGCAGTGACGAATCGAAACGCTCCTTCACTCTGATGCCCACCTTATCTAAAATGGAAACTAAGTCTGTGTTCATGGGAGCAAGAGCGATCAAGACCAATGCAATAGTTAATTTTCTATTAAATCGTGATAAACGTGATATTATATATGAGGCGAGAGTAATTTTTTGCTTTGATGACATTTTGACTTGGAAGAGATAATATTTTGGTATATCAACGAGCCACAGACTAAACTTAAAAATTTACTGTTCGACTAATTTTTTATTAAGTGGGTCTAAAAGGATTTTAAGAAATTTCGTCAACGCAAGGGAACTTCGAGTAAAAAAATTTATGAAAATCATTAACGATGACAAAGGTAAGGACAACAGTCGTGAGGGGAAAATAGTCAAAATTTATCATGTATATGTATTTAATTTTAAAAATTGATGAAAATTAAATGATTTTGCGTTAAATGATGATTTTTTTATCAAGATTATGATGGGATAATAGAAGGCTAACATGTTCATTTTCTTTCATAACTACAGTTCACAGAGGATGAAAGTTGAATCATTCCAGACGACTAATTAAATGCGCAAAATCACTAGAACATGGTGTATTTACAGTGACTTTAGCTCAGATCTGACCTTGTTTTGAGGTGTTGACAAGAAAAATCAAAGAAATGCATAGAATGATTTAAATATTATTTTTGAGAATAATTGTGTTTTTAAAAAAAAGGCCATATAAATTGATCTGTGGTGAACAAAACCAAGATCCTGTCAATTTTATGATGGTTTAAGGTAAAAAATGCTTCTTGATTCGCCGTAGAACGAAGTTGACCAATGGTTATAGTCACCACGAGCCAATATCAATGAAATCTGACAGCAGAGTATATTCTTATTGACTTTCAAGTAAAAATAATTTAAAGTGTAACGATAAATGTAAAATAGTTTAATGAAGATGTGCTGTATTTGTAAGACGGAAGTATGTTATTAAAATATCTGAGCGGTAAGTCGCGAGTTTGATGGCCAATTATGTTCCGATTATCTGCGCTCACTATCCGGTTTCAGCTAATCGATAAAATAAAATAGAATTATTATTTTATTAGAGTTTATTATGAAAAAATTGAATATTTTAAAAAAGTTAACCAGTAATTATTTAAATTTAATTTTTTCCTTTAATAATCCTAAACACTCAAATTGTTTGCATGGTATCACCAGATGATATCAGGTATCAGAAAAAATTTTATCTTAAAGATCGTTTATGCACGAACTATAAAAAATAATGAAAGTCAAATGCTACTGTTAAATGAAATTGGTTGAATGTGTAAGAATTACCTTAAGAATTAATTTATCCAAAATTTTCCTTTTTATCTTAATATTTTTATTTTCGCGATTTATTTAATTAGAAACTTATAATCAAGTATAAAGTACTAAAAATGCTCAAAAAACGACAGTGATGGGTGTCATTTTTTACATTCTTCATCTTTGCGTGAAATTAGCTCAAATATCGATGAAATATAATTTATTTAATTTCCAATAATATAATAATTCATGGTTGAGGATTTCTTCTCAATAAATAAATTCGCCGCTTAATTGCGGCGTGAGGAGGTAGGCGGCTATGAAGGCCTCTTCACATTGATAATTCTACCACTCTTTTAAAATTTAACCTAGGTTAGTATAATATTTATGTTTTTTCATAATTTTTGTTCTTCACCTTTTTTTGAAAATATTTACCTTGCATTTAAATCTGATTTATCTTCAACTCTTGAAATTTATCAATTAATGACTGTTGAAAAGTGTGACTCTAAATATTCTTTAAAATTTAGCGAATGATTTAAGGGAAAAAACATCCAAATATAATAGTTTTCAAATATTATGTGCTTATTGTGGTTGAGTCGAGTCAGGTTCAATAGTCTGGGATTGTTGAGTTTTTGGTTTTATTTTATTTTTGATCATATATATTTTGAAAAAAAGTTTCCCGCCAGATAAATTGTTGGTTACATGGAAAATACAAGTTTATAATCATTGAAGTTATTTTTATATTTTGAGTCAGTCCTTGACCACAAAAACTCAAAAAAAGAACCAAATATAGCAAGATAATAAAATTATGTCATTTATTATGTTTTTTAGTTTATTTACGTCAGGGTGAGTAATTTTTTTTTATTTAAGATAATGAGTATTAAAGATCCTCGGTCCAAGAATCCATCCCTCTTGTACCCCTGATGATTGGATCACTTTTATCAACGAGTTATGTCCTTTTCATTATTACAAATAATTCAAGTATATTTTCAGATATTTTCAACCTTTGAATACAAAAGAAAAAAACATGCAGAATTATTACTTAAGTCAGTTCTTTCAATTAAAAGTCACGGCCAAATCAGGAAAAAGTTTTGAGTTTCATATTTCACTCATGAAATAGTACTTAAGAGTAAAAGCAGATAAAGCCTTGAACTTGTCAATGCAGAACTGACTATAAAAATTGATTTTTTAATATAATGCATGAATTTTCAGATGTTTCTATACAAGACAAGTATCTTTGTGGATGGATTATCTAAATGGCATGTAACCGTGGATTTACATTTAGGATCGACTATTTCAGATTTGGCTTGGTATCCAAGAACTTGTCCATTTGGGATTAATTGTAAAAGGCCTATTTTTTGGGTTAAAGATCCAAAGTGCGATCACTTCAACTATTGGTATTACATTACTTGGTCAATCGAGACCATTCTTCAAACTTTAAAAACGTTGCACTCCCCAAAATATTGTTTCATGTCTTCAGCCTTTCGTTTTTCAACTTAAACCGGTGTCCTTGTCTAGAGTGCCGAACAACGACGGCCTAGTATTTAAGGACACAAGGTTTTAAGACAGCTTTTGGTCTCACAATTGATTATTCATTTAGAAGACATTGGATGAGGATTATTATTGTGATAAATATTTATAAACTAAAATGGAGTAAAATTGCTATTTTTGGCTACGAAATCGTTTGTTGATTTAGAAGGTTACACTTTGACATTAAGTTCTAAAACGGAGTTGTGACGCAAAATTGAGGATGAACTTTGATATATATTTTTAGAATAAGCCAAAATAACGGCTTTATGATAAGTTTTTTACCTTGAAAAACAACTAAAATATAGACAACGTTAATGCAGACGTCTTATGCCTGATAATGAGTCGGTTAATTGTTAGGTTAAAATTAAACTCACACGTGAACGAATAATATTGCTAGTCTCACTCTGGCAGTCTGGAAATTTATCAAGCAATTAAGCACAGAGTCTTGGCTTAATTGCGTTAAAATTAGCAAAAGTAAAAAAGATAATGTCGTTGTAGTTTAAAGGCGTTTTAAAGCATTTTTATTTTAAAATGAGTCAAGAGATATGTGATATTAGCGAGTTAAAAGCCGTTTGAGCAGTTAAGTTTTGACGGAAAAGTTTTATTTCTTCTCATAAGAGAACATGAGTCAAAATTATTAGGTATCATTTCAGGTCGAACCCGCTCATCCTGAACAGATTGAGTTTGTCGTTTTCTTGCATTGCTTGGATGCAGATGTAATTATTGAATTGTTTCTTGGATATCACTGGATCAAACTACCACTTCCTGCTGGTTGACCTTGGGGTTTAACTAAGAAATTTCTTTGTTCTGTCCAGACGATTTGAATGACGTTTAACTGTGTCTCTAATGTCTTGGTTGTTGCTTTAACCAATTAAAGATTATTCTGTCGGCAGGTGGCATCATTCGTCCATCTTTAACAGGTACTCAAGGGAAAGGGTGGAGAAAGCTGATCAGTAGTCCGTTACCTTAATCATTTGTTGCATGCCCCCCATTCATTTGACAGATTACGTTATTGCTTTGTTCCTATGCTCTGACTGGATCAAAGAATGATTTGCTGCTAACTTACCTCCGACATTTAACAACAATTTTGCTGTGCAGTCTCGACAGCTCGAATAGTCTCACGTGTGAACATGGTATTCGCTGTTGCTTTTACCACTCAAAGTGGATTCATTCCGAAGATGTCAACATTCGTCTCCCTTGACTAGTACTAAGGAAGTAGTTAAGAGGAAAACCAAAAGAATACAAACGGCTTTCTCTCCGTAAAGGGGTTGTAGGTAACGTCATGTACTCGTTTTACCAAATAATTCACTTAATTCACGTTTTAAGGTTTTTCTTGTTTTTTAATTTTTAAGGTGAGGAAATCTAATAATGCTGATAGCACTCAGGATAGCACCCAGACTTAAGATTTTAAGTTTATGATAAATCAGAGGAAACAATTAAATTAAATAAAAAGATCAAAAAACAGATTTTGAATCCACATAAACTCATTTACACAAATTTGGTATAAAAACATAGTCGTGGAAAATTTCATAAATCCAGTTTCTTTAAGAAAAAAATTAAAATTTTCTCTCTCAAAATTCTTTAAACCTTTTCAATTTGAGAATTCCTTAATTTTCTTAGCATGAAAACCGTAAAAATTATGAATTAATTATCATGTTTTAGGAGCAATTGGATCCGGTATTTGTTGGGTTTGTGAAATTCTTTAAGAGTTATACTCTTAAAAGTCGGCCTCAATGTGGACTGATGGAAAAGGATACTTGAGTAAATGAAAGCCAGACGGGTGTTTTTATACCGTTGATTTGTGAGAAACAAAAAAAGATACCTTATTGAAATTCAACATGAGAGTTTAGTTGTGGGTTCGACCATTCAATAAGGCAGAGGAGGTAAGAGTCGGATTAAGTTGATTTTCCAGGTGAACACGGGAGAAGATCTCAAAGAGATGAAAAAAAATTGACTTTGGCGAGAAATGCTACAAAGAGTTAATCCCAATAGCGATATCTAACCAACCGGTGTTTTATTAAGAATAGAATGACCCAATTATAAGTCAATAATGTGGGGTAAAATTTGCAAGAAATGGCTTTAATTGACATAAAAATGGAGTGGTAAATAAATTTTTGACTCTAAACAGCAAAGGAGCAAATGAAATGTTAACTGCTGCTATATAATGGACTAAAACTAGAAAATTATGAATCAGAAGGAAAAAATAAAGGAAGCGAATAAGTGTGGAAAAATTTTGCTGTTTTCTAATGAAGGTGATGGAAAACACAAATCAATATTTTTAGCAAAATGAGTTAAAAAAATGTAATTTTGCTGAGAATAATTAACAAAATCAAGTTGATTGCAAATTAGTCAAATGAAAAAAGATAAAGGAAAATGAAGACAAAAATTACGATGAAGTTGAACTAAAGTTTTTGGCGATTACGATTGATGTTCTAAAGGTAAATGTAAAAATACAATGGACAAATTTGGGAAGGAGGTATGAATTGGGATAGTGGATCGACGACACACGAATGATAAATTTGGGAAGTATCCGATTTATGGGTTCCCGGTATGGGCTGGGAGGTAAAGAGTATTCTCTTTAATATAGGATCGATTTTTTCGTTTATTTTTTTAAGAAGCTTCTCAGCACACTGAGGAGACAAAAAAGAAGACACGTAATCTAAAGTGAATGTCCTTATTTTATAAAAGATAGAAAAAATCTCTTTGAATGAATTCTGATTGTCAGAAAAATCATTGAGATGATCAATGAAGGAACAAGAGAGACGATCGAGGGAAGTGTCTAGGATTTCTTTAATTCTAGCCAAAATTTCTTTGTGTATTGTCTTGACAGAAAATGCTGATGAGGAGAGCAATAAAATTAAATACTGATAAAAAATTTAAAAAACCTTATCGGATAAAATAGAAATTAAGTAAAACCGAATATGACACAACGCGTTGCACAAAGCTAAGTATTTTGGTAGGGATTCATCAAGAGAAATTTTGACTGGAAACTCGTCGCGAATTATTTGGGAAAATTTAAATGCTAATTTTAAGGAAAAATTTAAAAGGGGGAATTGAAGAGAATGGCTTTCAGCTATTGGTATTTTATTTATTATCGTGTTCAAATATGAAATGGCAACATATGAGATTTCTGGATAATGTTTGGAATTGCAATGGGGAATATCAGCGAAACGCTGAACGAGAGCATTGGGGAGAAAAATATTTTGTTTAAAATTGCCTAAAGCCCATTTAGAGAAAATTATTTTCCATCTTTTGAAAAGTGTTTTGTTAATATCAGGATTTATTAAATCTGTCAAACAGAAAAAGGATTCTGGTTTGCTATAAAAAATTTTCGTGGAGAATTTTCGGGTAAATATAAAAACTTCATCAATTAGATGAAGAAAAGCAAGATCTGCGGCAACATATTCATTGATTTTATCGATAAGACAACGGTAAACAATGTCGGGGAAGGAGAATTTAAAGTATTTCTATTAATGAAACTTTAAAAACCTCAAATTCTTCAATGATTGAAGGATTCATTGAGTTTAAAATATTTTCTGAGATAAAAGTGTAATTTGTTTCCATCCAAGAGATAATTTTATTGAATCCCCATTCAGGCTAAAATTAAAGTAGTATTAACCTTATGGATGTTACTGCTTGGTTTTGTGCCAAAGAAATGATAGCGGTATCGAATTTCTATCGGGTCGGTAAATAATTTTACTAAAGACTCGATCGAGTTTTGTTTTCGAGAACTAAAGCTTAGATCTGAAATTAGACAAAGTTTGTCGAATAAGTTACTCATAAAGGGATAAATACAACTGAAGTAACTCTATGAAGTTAGCCGAGTATTTTGAGGCCATTGGTAATTTAAAATTTTTATGTATCGTGGGATAGCCATAAAAACTCAGAAAATTATATATCTCACTAAATACATCGATATTTATAAAACCCTTTAACGTGTTCAGTTACAACGATTATTTTTTCAAAAATGAATTTCCTAATTTGGGGTGTGACAACAGAAAGTTTCATCATGTGTAGAATTACGCCATGATTTTGAACTAAACATTGGACATCTTGGTGTAAATCGCAGTAATCAGGGGATTCGGTTACTGATGTATAAAAATCTCTAAACACATTTAAAAAATACATTCTTTCGAAAATTTTAACAATTTTAATTAAATGAGTTGTGATGTAATTTATTTCATCCACGGTTTTTTTAGACTTTTCGAAATATCGATATGTATTGAGTGAACCAATTAAAAACGAGCATTTTTTGACAGCAATGTCTACTGTCAAGAAAAAAACCCCGTATAATTCGTTTATTTCTTTTTCGAAATCATTTAATGACTGAGGAATAATGTTTAATTTATTTTTCAAATTAATAATCGAAATGAGGACAAAAATACTTGTAAAATTTTCTCTTTCTTTGCATTCGAAAGTTTTTCTAATTCAGATTTTTGAGACTCTAGTAGTTCTTTTATGTAGTTCATATTATTTGCAGACATAATGAGGCCATACTTACATAAACCACGAAATGAATCGGGCTGTCACGATTAATTTATAAAAACAATGTGTTTATTTAGTTTTGTGAGCTGAATTCAAAATAAAAACTTCATGATAGGAAATCATAAATTTCTAATTGCAAAATCAGTGATCACTTCAGTTCTTTAATTTAGTTGATAAAAGATCATTCTTTTTAACTTTTTGATTTTTTTGATTTTTTACTCAGGAAAATTAATTTTAACGCATAAAAAGACATGAAACTGTATGCGAGCCATTTTTGCAGTCGCTTCATAGATAATTATATACAATAATCATATATCATTAATGACTATAAAGCAGTCCTAAAGAATAATTCTGTTTTTATTTCATCAATTTACTTTAGAAATATTAGGCTTTGAAAACACACAAATAAGTTATACAAACTAACTACAATAATAAATAGAGTGTGACTTCTACGCAACCGCCGCAGTCTAATGCGGTATCGTTACAAAGATAAATAAAAAAATTCAAGCAAAAATAAAACATTCTTTCATCTATGCATCTATAAAATTTCTATTTAGGTTCAAAATTTCCTGAATCAAACTAAATTCAGTCTCAAAATGTAAAAATATTTTTTTTACTAACTTGAGCCCTCATCTTGATGTAGGCCAAGGAAACGTTACCGTGGGTGTAGCTGGAAGACTTTCTCTTTAATTAGATTTTGCCTGGTTTTATATTTCTTTGCTAGGAGGTCAACTCTCTTTCTTTCTCAACCGAGGTTTAAATCACCTGTACTGGACTTAATTTGCTTTGGGTTTAACCATAATCAATTCCTAAAACTAAGCTTTAGAACCTTTATTTGTGGATGCAAGTCATTTCTAGATTATTTGATACAACCAAAACACACTTTTGAAACGATGTCAGTTATGAGTTCTTATGAAAGTAATCCATAAATTTACAATATTTTATATTCTTCAATTTTGATAAAACTTCAAACATTATTTAGAGCTTGAATCTTTCAATGTAGTTTCTTATCGTTGTTTAAAAAATAACTTGGTTGAGTGTTAATGACCCACCAAATGAGAAGATCAAACAATTTAAATAAGAAGAAACCTTCTAAGAGGGAAAATTGCGAGACAATTAAAACTGAATGGGAACAGTCCATCTGAAGAGTTTAAATCGGTTGGGTTTCTAGTTAAATCAAATCGAATGAATCGTAAAGATTGAATGCCAAATTTTTTAATAAAGTAATCCTAATATATCGTGATTGAAAAATTGAAAAATTTAAAATTCTGAAAATTTATGATTGGAATTATATTGTTGGAGAATCTGGAAAATTCACGTCTAAAGCCACAAAGAACAAAATCAAATCTGATTCAATAGAACAAAATAAAGACAAAATTTGAGAATTTTTTTTCGTATAAATGCTTAATTTGTAAAAATCTCATGTACACTTTGAAAAGGATGAAGAATGAATAAACATAATACTTTGAGGAACATTTTTTTCTTGATATAATTTTTCTTTGTACAGTAATAACCGGTTATAATCAACTCGTTTATAAGACTTTTTATCGGTTACAAGACAATTGAATTTTTTCCCCAAACCATATGTCGAAAAATAAAAGAAAGAATCTGACGTTAAAACAAAAACATGAAATTATTTCTGCACTCGACAAGAATGTTAAAGAAAGTGAACTGGCAAAGAAATATGGCCTTAGCCCATCTGCAATATCAAAAATTAAAAGTGACAAAGAAAAAATAATTAGTGTGTGCAGTTTATTATCAAATACTTCAAAAAAGATAAGAAAACCCGTTTATGAAGTAATTTATAATGATCTTTACTCATGGTTCGCAGAACAAAGATTCAAAGGTATTCCAATAAATGGACCAATATTGATAGCAAAAGCAAATCAAATTGCAAAAAAACATAACATAACAAAATTCAAATGTACATTGGGATGGATTGGCAGATTTAAAAAGCGGCATAATATTACAAGTGGAATTTTGTCAGGAGAATCAAATTCCGTTGATATTAAATCTGTTGAAAATTGGCTTCTGGATGTTTGGCCCAACCTCAGAAAGGATTACACTGATAAGAAAGTTTTTTAATGCTGATGAGACCGGGTTGTTCTACAAAATATGCCAAAACTAACACTGAAATTTAAAGGGAAAAATGTCATGGCGGAAAACTTTCAAAAGAGCGACTTACTGTATACTTTTGTGTTAGTATGACAGGTGAAAAACGAAAAGCTGTAGTTATTGGAAAATTCAAAAATCTAAGATGTCTCAAAAACCAATCATTTACAGGAGTTAAATATAAATCGAATAAAAATGCATGGATGATTTCACAGATTTTTGTTGAGGAGTTGATGTTATGGGGCTCTGACTTACGAAAGTGTGGAAGAGAAATTTTATTGTTACTTGTTAATTGTTCGGTCCATTATTTAAAAGCAGAAGGAAATTCACTAAAAAATATCAAGTGTGTGTTTCTATCACTAAATACGACAAGTAAACTCACCACTGGATAAGCGAGTAATTTATAACATTTAAGTACATTCTAAAAACGCACTTATTTCTCATGTAGTAGAAGCTCTTGATATAAAACAAAAGAATTCAAAATCACACTTCTTGATTCTTTTTCACTAATTAAATGTGCATGGCATAAACTTACGCCTTTAACAATACAAAATTCATTTAAAATTATTAGAAACAATTGAATTTTAGAAACATGTAATTTAAAAGAAACTAATATTCTTGTTGAAGAAGAGGTCGCGGCATCATTTTTTACATCTCAAAATGCATTTCAAGAATTTATTATAGGGGTGATCAAATTGATATTTGCAACGAAGATTTTCATAATGATTCACTTACTCATAAATCTGATAATCAAGAAGATTCTTCTGAAGAATATTTTCAACAACCAGCTGTTAAGGAAATTGAAGCATTAGAAGGAATAAGAATTATAAAACGGTATTATGCAGCCAATGATCCTGATGGTAATTTATATCAGAATATTTTGAAAGTCGAAAGCGATCTTAATATAAAATATTTAAAGAAAAAATCCAGAAAAACGAAACTTAAGTAATATTTAATCTTAGGTTGATTTGTTTGATTTTATTTATTTCTAATGTTAAATACAAAATTAGCAATCAGTTAATTAATGGTCGGATATAAGACAAAAGATTTAAAAATTATTGAAATTGTCTTATAGTCGATTTTTACTCTATTTTCTTTTTTGGTATTCTTTTACGTCATTGTTAAATTTGAACAGAATGCTTTTTGCTAAAAGGATCAGATTTCAACCAAAAAAGAGGATTGCTTTGCTAATAAAATAAATTTTCAGTTTTAAGATAACATATTTCAATGAAAAAGGAATAAACTTAACAGCATTGACATTTTAGTGTGCAAAATTATTACGCATGTGATGTTATTTAAGACTGTATTGGTCATTTTCTATTTTCAGAGAAAAACAGTTAGTTTATAATTTTATTAATAAAAATATAAAACTTCAGAAATTTTTGGACTCTAAATTTATTGCACAAAATGTTGCTGACGTGACTGGCAGCCAAATATTTTCAGACACGCTAATCCCAAAAGTATGGTGTTGAAACGAGGGATTTTTTTACTAATCCTTTCGTGTTCGAAAAGAAAAAATCGAAAAAGTGATATAAAAACTATTATGACTTTAGAATCAATTTTGACATTTCGCAAATAAATCAAGAGAGTAGTAACGATTTTATAAAAAAATTACTAAATTAATCACCTGCTTTTATTTTATGATTATTTATGAAGTTTACGTTAATAATTTAAGAAACAACCAATTGTGCATTTAGGGCTAAATTTAATGTCAAAAAACGTTAGCACGCTCTTCTTCTAAATTTGTCTAAAATAAATTTAAAAAATAATATTTAAACACACGAAAAAAGCTAAATAACGGGTATCGAAAAACTAATTGTAAACATTAGGGGCCTAAACACGAGAGACCTCCAAGTGGTCGCGATAAAAATTTATAGAGTCGTATTTATCAACAAAAATGATAGGTGAAGGTGGGGAACTCGAAGCAGGCGCAGAATTATTTGTGTCTTTTCTTGAAAAAAAAGACCATTCTTTTTTTATCGGTTTAGGGTTAACTTCTGAATTATTTAATATATAATATTTGTTCTAAGAGATTAGATAAAATCATGCCTGTCTGGTTTTGAGAATGTAGTTGCAACAACTAAAGTAAGGCAAAAATAATTACCGATATAGTGAAAATACGATGATGGAAAATAGGACCATGAATGTTAAAGGCAGCATTAAGAAGTAAATTAAAGCATCTTAATTCATCATAGAATAAAATACCGGAGATTAATCTTGGAAAACGAGCAGCTGCGATTTAAATAAAGAAGTTTACTTTTGAACGAATAACACTGAAATGGGCGAATAGAAGAATCATATTCGATGCAAATATGAATTTCTGAATCCGCCGAAATGGGAAGGATAGTAATATTGGCCACGGTGAGATGATAATCATATTCGTAAAATTTAGTGAATGTTTCAAGTTTATAGGCTATTTTTGTCTTGGATAGAATATTTATTTTTCCGATTGGCCTTGACCTTATCTGGCATTGACACAAATGTTGACGTAAATGGTAGTTGGCAAAGCAATCACATTCAATTTTTGGAGTAGCTAAATATTAACTAAGGGAAAATACATAATATTTTAATTATATATTTTTGAGAAACTACCGTAGTAAATGTTGTTTGAGAAACTCTTTTTTTGACTACAATATTTAATTCAGCGTTATCAAAATAAATCGGTAAAGATTGAAATTCAATAAATGTTGTTGTCAAATTCTTCACGTATAAAATTAAAGGAGTGTTGTGAAGAATAACATTATTTGATTCTATGCTTGCCAAAGTGAACGGATGAGAGGATTCAAGTATCATATTAACAACAATTGATTCTGCTTCATTGTAATGAATTTCGCTGAAATTGAAAATGCAGTCATCCCCTGCATTTGCATAGAACAAAAACGCATGAGCGTCTTGGGATTCATTAATCACTAAGAATTATCTAATATAATCTTAGGGGATTAATATTAAATCGATCAAGAATGTTTTAAGTAATTTTTATGCTTACCTGTTTTGATGTACAAAAATAACAGAAAACCCAAAAAGGTCATTATTTCTCAGGATGAGTTGATTTTGATAATAGAAAATAAAAAATTTCATTTTATTTCCACCGACTCTTTGATGTATGATAAATACCGCTAATCCGCCCTCCACTCCCTAATCGTGGTTTTAATTTTGTACGAAATTATGCAATTTTCTAATCTTTTAATTGATATTAAAAAAATATCAATTAAAATGAAAGTCTTTTTTCGATTAATAAGAGCTGCTTTAGGTGGAATTTTGTTTTAAATGAATTTATTTTTTGCAACTCCTAAAATAAAAAAATAAAGCTAGAAAAAGAATATTTAGTGTTGAATCGAATTTGACTTATTAAAAATAATTTCCGCAGACAGAACAAAAATAATGGCGGGAGATTAATTGTTTATTTGTCGCTGCTTTCTGTTTTTTCTAGTCAACATTGGAAAGACATTTTTATTTATCTATAAAAAATTGATTATTTTTGTAAAATAAAATAAATCCGTGTATTATATATAAAAAATGAATTTCAGAACATTTATTTTAATTTCGAATGCCAATAAAACAAAAAAAACCAAATCTATGCATTTTCATGCAATTCATTTTTGAACTATAAGGGTGTTTCTTGTTTATATGTTTTATCTATAAATACAACAATTCCTATGTCAAAAAATTCATCAAATATTTTCTAGATCTGTTTTACATTAATTTTTTATTATTTTTCTTTAATTCATCTATTTTTTTGATACAGTTTGCTGAAGCCGAAATTACACTCAAAACATTGATCCAGCCCACACATTATGTAAATATCAAAATACAATAAAAATTTTAATCATTCCAAAAAATTTTTCTCCTTCAATTATTAAAGTGTTCACATCAACATAATTCTCAACTGATATCCTAGGTTTGCTTTTGGATGCAAACAAGAGTTACATACATCATTATATGCCACTACCTTTCCATTTTCTATTTTTAGCTTACTTTTTCCCTACTCCAACTTATCAAAAAACCAAGCAGACAATACACATAAACATCTCGAAAACGAAGTAAATATAAATTCTACGTTCTTTACCTCTTATCCTTTAAAGGACAGTTCTCGTTTGTACCAGTTAGTCGAAATTCGAGCTATTTATAATAAGACTAAAATAACGTGTAAAGTAACTTGTAAAGATAATTTTAAACTGTAAATAACTACCATATAATAAAGGGTATTTGGGTTAAACCAAGATTTATTATTCATTTTCTTCCCTTTGGTACTTTTTCATCACTTAATCATAAATATTCGAGTAAAAACCGTCCGCCGGTAAATTTAAATATTTTTTGCTAAAGGATTCACTTGTAAAAATTATTTACCATGACGGGAAAAACCGAAGTGACGGCTGTTTAAAACTTGCTGTAAGGTTGCTAGTAATTATTCAGCCTGAAGATTCCTCAGTTTTAACCTGATTTTAAATTTTAAAAGGTAAGATTTAAATTTTGGTGTGCAATTCAATCAACCATTTTGAGAAAATTTAAACGACTTATGACGAAAAAGTTTAATATTGCAAAGTGCTTCACAAATAAATGGCCGAGTTTTATTAAAAACGACGACGTTTTATCAGTGATTTAAGAATTAAAATATTTAATGAAAATATTTTGCAAATTTATATGTTGGATTATAAATTATAAATTCGGCCATATTTTAATTTTTATCCAATAAATCCAGGAAACGATATTAGAAAAGAAAGAGTGTAAAAGATAAGTTTTATAATGGTGGGGTCTTTATTAAGTGAAAATTACAAGGAATTGGTAAAAACAATAAATCGAGCTTCAATGGTCAAGTTAGCTATCTGTATATTTGAAAATATTTAATTGATCAAGTATTTGGTGACTTATATGGTAAGCAGAAAAGGAAAGTGACAGATAGGTCAGAGTTACATTCTCAGATAAGTAATATATTTAGAAATGGAAATTTTTTGGGAGAAGTAGGTTTATTAGATTTCATAAATAATAAGATTTCTAACGTAAAAATAAAAAAATTCAAAGTTGATCTTTACAAAGAAAAAGATTGCAGAAAAAATAAAACGAGTTCTAAAATAAGGAAAAAATAGAAAAAGTCATAAAATATTGCATCAGAATTGAAGGATGTAGACACAAGGATGTTTTTAATGGACCAATAATGAATGAGCACCCGTACTTCTATGTGGTATTGATGACCACAAGTTATTGACGATCCTATAATGTTTTAGCACAATTTAAGGGAAATAAATATATTAACATGAGAAATAATTTCAAACATAAGGGTTGAACATTTCAAAAACATTGAGTATGTCTATAACAAAAACTTTTGACCGTTACTAAATTAACTAAATCATACAAATATATTTCGTCTAAATTATATGGTTATTATTGATAAAGTTCTTATTTATTTTTTTGCGAAAACAAAAACAAAATTTTGTTAATTAAACATGCACGTCCTTTACCGTCTTCTATATTTATTCCATCTAAATATGATTTTACTATATTTAAGGTGTATTAAAGCGAAATGAAATTGTAATAGAGTCAAGAAAGTTAGTGTGGAATGTTTAAAACAATTTTTTATTTGCTCATTTGAGGATGTTGCGGCAACTTCTTTAATTATTGCAGATTATTTTGGGGAAACGTTTCTTAAATATCAAATAGACAATTAATTTATCGTAAAAAATATAATTTTCTTTCAATAATATTTTTGATAGTTTTTCAAACTCAGTCATTAATTTTTTAAAATTCGGCCATTTTGAAATTTAATACCCGACAACGAAAGAGATATGTAATTTAACTTTGTCATTACTTTCTGTTGAAGAAATTGTAGATAAACTTATTGATTGATATCATTTTTACAATCTCAGAAAACTATATCACAGATTCAATGTAAGATTACTATTTTTAAATTTTTATCTTGTGTGAAACAATGTTGTAAAATAAATTGTCATGTCAAATGTTTTGATCCCATCAGAGTTTTCAAATTTATTTCATAATTTTGTATCGTTTAATTTCGAATAAAATACTGATTGTAGACTTTTTTTGTTCCATTAACAAAAAAGCAAAAGATAACATTGTAAAAAATTGTTATTTCCCCCTATTGGATCATATGCTACAAATTTATAAGCTTATCAAATGCCAAGAATTAGTTAAGAAAACAAGGTGGTCAACCTTAAAACTGAATTAGTTTAAAAATTTTAGTCAATCACCTTAATTGAAGAAATAAAGATACATGACCAGGGTACCTTTTTACTGAATTACTACATGTAAGAGAGGCTGTGGGTAAATCAATATTGTGTTTGTTTCATCAACCTTGGTAAATATTTATTTTGATCATAATGGAATTGATGGTGATGGTTTAGACCTTTGAATATCTTTAAGTCATTTGACATTCAAATGACACTTCTTAAAAGTACAATGAAGAGTTTTAAAAACAAATATTGCAATGACCAAGATATTTTTTATTTTCAGTTTGAATAAATTGTTCCTCCTTCTGAAGGAAAATGAAAATTTTAAAGCTAAATATGATAACATGTAAAACTTTGAAGAATTTAAATGCGTAAATGAGATGATTTGTCAAAAGTAAGTTGAAACAGTAATTTGACATTGAACAACTAAAAAGGTATCCGTAATTGATTCTGCTCTCAGAAATCGCTTAAAGGTGGAAGAGCTTATGATCAAAGGAAAAATTGTGATATTACCTTTATCTGATATTAAGATGAAAACACTGATGAGGAAAATGATAATAGCTTGGACTGATTTTGTCATGAATGATAAAAAAATAACCCAGCAAAGCTGAAAAAAAGTTTTATTTTAAACAGAAAATAGTTAATAAAAAGCATAGGGAATCTATAACATGAAAAGCTCGTGTTTTAAAAATTAAATTAATTACGCATATAGATTGAACCTAACCATGGCAAGACATGCAATTAAAATCGATTCAAAGCGATAGTTATTGTTCAACCTAGGGTTTAGAGAGAACAGGAAAACCAACTTTAAAAAATACAAAGTTACAACACATTGATATAAGCGATTTTTTTCATTAAAGTAAATTTTGATGCGACGAAATAAATATTACAAAATATTAAATCTAATTTTATACAATTAAAAAAGTCAAATTTTAGTTCGCTTGGGGACAGAATTCAAAAACTTTTCTGTCGCCAGTTTTAGCATGCTGTCTAGATGGGGATCATGCTTAAATAAAACTTTAACGATAACATTTTGATTTGTAGAATTAATAAAAGGAAGAAATTGACTATTGTAAAAATTTTCCAGATTCATGATACGTTGGTGTAACTAAAGTCAAAATATGATTTACAAGGCTCTTAGTTGACCGAGTAATGGGAAATGAACTCCAAAATGCGCGAAAAAGTTCAAACAATACTGTGTAGTAAGCTCGTGTGTCCTCGCCGAGTTCTATATCTTCAGTTACTGTTCCGTGTGATGGAATAAAATCATGAAAATCGAATGAGAAAAGTGCCTCACTCTGTTTTAAGAAATTAATCTACAAGTTGTGCAGTTTCAATCCAGTCTTCTAGGCTAGACATCATTAAATCTAAGTTATCTATTCTTGAAGGCTCTTCGTAGGTCTAATGAACAAATATTATCTACGTTAAGTGTAAATGATGAAGCTAATTCTTCAAAAAGAAAATCGTGACTATTGTTTTCAGACTGATGATCTTGTATTAATTCATGCTCGGGGATAAACGGGTTCTAGTAAGATAAGGTAATACTTTAGCAGATGATTTAGCATTAACCGAAGTATTTTTAAATGAGTTCAAAAGTTTCTGACTTTGAAGATTAAATCTGCGACCAAAGGACATTGTTTCAGTTTTTGGGTCATCTTGTACTTCAAAGCCAAAGCCCTGTGAGTGTTGTATATAAAGCAAATACCTCAGCAACACAAGTTGGTTTCTGAAGGCAGGAAGATTCGAGCTCGGTTCGATTGCAAGAGTTTTTCAGCATCATGGCATCAGCTTCAGAAAATAATTTGAAAAATATATTTTCTTTAAGTTCAGCTGACTTTGCGCGATCTCGATAAAAATACTGCGCTTGAAAGAATTGAGTCCAAAAATCAAACTCTGACATCATAATAAAATTTTGGAGATACTTCAGAGGGTATCAATTCATCATACTTTTCTTTTACTTTTATTAATGATTTTTTTTTACCTTCTGGGTATGTTTGGAATATATTTTGGATGCTTTCTGCAGTAAGATTTAGACAGATTTCATTGCAGCTTTTACTGACTGGAGCAAGGTGGGATAAAAAATCATTAGCAATTCCTGTCTTATTCTTTGTTGTTTTAGAGCAAGCTTTGATGAGGGAAGTTTTAGTATCGCGCAGAATTATTGGACTCGACCAAAACTCATCTGAGGAAATCAAACCATTTGCTACAAGTTCTTTGTAACATTTATAAAGGAATGGGTCACTTGATAAAAATCTGAGTTAAATTCTGATAACTTATTTTTTTGGTCCAAAGTTAGCAAAGCATTATCTTGAGAACTTTTCACTGCAGTCATTTGCTTTGATATAAAAGACTTAAGTTTAGAACGATTATTAATATCTTGAGTCGAATTATTAGAGAAAAATTGAAATGTAAATTGGGATTCATCATTCAAAATAAATCTCATGAAAAGCTTCTCGGGTATTTCAGGACTAACTTTAAGCACTATATGAAAAAATAAAAAACGCTTTATATCGCAAATATTAACAATCACTTGCCGATCAAGAAAATCATTTGATCGCCATATAAGTTTATCGGCATATAATTTAATTCCACCATCCGAAGTTTTTTCTAAAACCCCGTCTTTTATTTCAAAAACTAATTCATTTTCCATGTGAGACTTTTTCGTTATTATACGAAAATAAGCGAGTAAAACAATGGAAGCAACTCTCGTCGGATTCTTTGTTCTTTTTTTAAAATAGTATTTGTTTGTGAAAATTCAAAATTGACTACTTGCTTTAAAATATCTATAATTATCTCAAAAATAAATTTTATGAGTTTTTTTTATCAACCTTGGTATTTCACCTTTATTTTTAAATCATTCTCAACTACTGCTATTTTTGAAACAATTAAATAATTTATCATATATTTCTAGCCAAAACTTTCAATGTTTTTTGGGTGTATCATGGTCCCTTATTTAGCCATTCTGCTTAAATTATTGGCAGTAACTCAGTACATTCATCAATAAAACAGTCTTATACATATTTATTTTTATTGATTAAAATAATCATTTATTGTCAAAAAAGGTCGTATTATTTGATTCTTTCTTTCATTAATATTTAGCATTACAGCTGTTATCAACTTTTGTATTCTTACAATTTGAATGATTATAATTTCCTTGAAAGTCAATTAACTATATACTATTAAATTTTCAGCCTTAATAATAATTTAATTTAACTTATTAATCAACAGTTTATAATTTTTTAAAGGTGGGAAGTAAGCTCTCTTGATGAACATGGTAAAATTTCATCATTCTATTTGTGATGATAAAAATGCGAAGGCAAATGTCTCTAAGTTTAAAGTTAATTAAACTCCTCATTAAGAGTATTTTGGCAGTTTTGTAATTTAACTGAAAAAATAAGCTAATTTTGCTAAAAAATATGTAAACTCAACAGAATATTTAAACAGATTTAAAGAAAATGCAAGAACGAACAATTTAAAGAGTGTAAGTCTGAATTTGGCTGATTGATTAAATTAGTTAGTTTTATACTTAAGACAAGAAAGCCCAAGTAATAGTTAAGATTTATTAAAATACAAACTTGTATGACATGTAGAAAATATGACATTTATTTTTAGAAGCAATTATTGCGATCCCAAAAAACTTTACCTGGTGGTAAGCTCGTCTTGGTTAGAATTGTAACTTGATAGATACACCGTGGTACATGATATTCATCAAACATTCTGACCAAACACAATAGATTCACAAATAATTTTTAAGATTTTGAAACATACACTTATTAATACTTAAGAACACACTTTGTATTAACTTTCGGTGGTCATGAAACTTTTAGCTACCATTGGGAAGGCCTTTTGTAATAACCAATAAGAGTGTCAGAAATTTTTTGAAAAAAGTAATGCATTAATCAAGTGAATTTACAATGTTCTTACTTTACGAAATATATTGGTGTTAATACTGCGCAATTCAACAAGAAACAATATTTTGTTTAGGTCTTAAGATGGTTCAAGATTCGTCTTTTGTTTTTCATGCCTCAGTTTTATCAATATCCATTAAAATAGTATTGTATGTTAAAGGAAATTCCACAAAAGATGCGTTTGATTTTAAAGTTGATTATTTTACTCTGAATAACAATAGCCATGTCCCAGAATTGTACAATAAAAATTTTGTCTTCTTCATGGGACTCTAGTGTAATAAATAATTTAAACAATACCTAATAAAAATAGAGAACATGACAACATAATATCAATATTGTCAAACACTTTTTTCATCTTAATAAGCTATAAATTACAAACAATGTTATAATGAAATTATGTGCGCTTTTCGCAAATCAATGTAAACTTTTAATACAAAAAATTGTATTTAATCAATCCATCTATTAAACAGAAAACAAGATCATGTTTTAAAGTGTAAATTTTTTATTACTAACCAGTAAAACAATTCATTTTAGTCAGAAAATTAAAATAAACTCAAAGTTTTGGCGAATGTTCAGGGTGTGATTCCAAGACTTTCAAGACTATTATTATAGATTTTTTGTTTGAAATTTCGTAATTGTGTGTTGGTGACGTACAATACATAGTAAAATGAAAGATTTGGCGTTTGAGGCTTAAACACCTTCTAAGACCAAAAATTTCTGAGAGAAAGCATAAAATTTTTTTTAATTCATGGGTATTTTAGTCACATAATTGAAAAGAACATTCTATCAGTGAGTTTAATTTGCCTCTCACTTTGGTCTGAATTTCTTCAATTGAGAAGTGGACAGAGCAGGCACACAAAGTATAACTTGATAAACTCAAGTGGCAAATATGGCACATATTTAACCGACATCATTTGAACCAATAAATGATGGTAGATAGAAAAAATAGGTAACATTGCTATATAAAATTAAAAAAAAAATGATTGATGTTTATTATTGTTTTTCAACTACATTATTATGAGGATTTAGAAACACTTTTTCACAGAAAACATAGAGTTACTCTAAAATTGCTAACTACTCTTAAAAAATGTGGTTGTTACTGTCAGTTCCTGTAAAATAGAATGACTTAAGATTTCAGATATATTGCCACTCACCATTTTTAAACTCGCTAAAATGAAAAAAAGAGTCAATTTACATTTTTTGCAATTGAAAGTCTATTGCTTAACTTTCACGTTGTATGACTGTATTTCTCTCTTAAAATACTATTTTACATCTAAAATACTTTTCGAAGTTATAAAATGTAGAAAAATTTTTTTGACACTTAATTTATTAACAAGCTCCAGAAATATTATGTTGTATGTGAGATGTTAAAAAACATATAGAGTGGCTCTTTTGAAACAAAATGTAGTTAATATATTCCTTAAACAACTATGAAAAAAAATTTCAGTAAAACATATCCAAGAGTTTTTAACCCTTTTTAATCTAGTTATTGTCATGTAATTTTAAGATTGTATCTATAGGTTCTGAACAGTTAACCTTTATAAGATTGGTTTTTCAATTTAGTTATAATGTTTGAAAAATTTTCAGCGTCTATTTTTTAGAAAAATCAGCTTTTTAATCAACACTTGATTGCTTAATATAATGAAAGTTCGAAACTATTTCATTGATGTTTTATAATTAAGGAATAATTGAAGTTTCTACTGTTTATAGTAGAAACTAGCTCAGTTGAGGGTTAACTTATTTGGCAACAAAACTCGGAATGATTAGAAATTTTTTTAAGTGAGTGCTATCAAGTTAATCGTATGCACACATATGCTGCAAATCATTAAAAATCTAAGCCTACTCTCATCTCCTTTGCTAGTCTTCATGTTTGTCAGAAAGTGACCACACTCTGTGTTCCTAAATGTATTTGAGATTTAGAAGAAATACATTATCTCATATGAAGTTCAAGATAGCCATGACTTTGATTGATATCAGTCCGAGTGTTACTAATTCACTATTTTCCAACTTGCAAAGATCGGAGATCAACACTCGCTTTGATCTTTCTTTTTGTAGTCAGTATTACGTTTAAAAATCCTTGTGTAGCGGTCCTTCTTTCAAATTTACCCTCACAACAAGGCATTCAGACATGAGATGTGCCCTATGAGGAGCAGATACTTATATGACAATCTTACAATAATTATAAAAAGAAAGACATAAAAAGATATGTAAAATAAATTAAATACTTTGAGCATTAAAAAATGGGAATGAATCAAGATGAACAAATTTGGGGTACATTTTTGTTGTTTTAACTATTAAAAAATGAGTTCTATTAAAACTGCTTAAAATAAAAAGTAAGTCAAGAAAATTCAATGACAGAATAATCTATTTTATAAAATTATTTATGTACTTAATAAATACATGCTTTGAATAGAATTCGAAATTATAAAGGATTTGAAAAAATTGTATCGTAGATCGAACCATTTTATCAAAAAATTTTTTTTACCTATAGCAGCCAAAACTCTCAAAATAATCAAGATTATTAAAAAATCGATAATAAGTTTACATTACATTTAAACCATAGAAAATTTATTCATTCACAAACTGTTTTTAGGAGAAGTATTACAACTTCTCATAAAATGAGTGTATTTCTTATTATCTGTCATTAGCACTTGTCTAGCAAAAGAGGGTCTGTTTGCGACTGCTTGGGTGTAGCAGTGGTTAGAATACTTAGGGTTCAGTTGAATCTGCGCAAAGATTTATACCATTTAAGAAGAAGCCAACTCTGATCAATTTTTGAAGCAGAGTTGAGACCGGGTAATGGTGGAGTTTTAACATGAAATATATTCAATTGGAAATAGAAAAGAAAATATAATGGAAAGTTTTTATGTTTTTTACATAGTAATTACGTATTTAAAAATTTTGATAAGCAACAAATATCATTTTTTATCCCTTTAAAAGATATGTGTAAATATTTTAGTTAAATTAACATAATAATGAAGATAAAGCTATTTAGTTACGAATTTTTAATAAGTTGGAATTAGAAAACAAGGTTATTGCAGCGTATATGGTTAATTATATCCAATGTTTTGAAAGAACAAATACTGTACCATCTTTCTCCGCGACTTAAATTTTAAAAACTCAGTAAAAAACAAAAGTGAACGGTAAAAGACCTAAAATATTAGTCCTAGGCACAATTATAAATGTCTATATTCTTTAAATTTATCCCTGATACATTTTTATCTATAAAAGCAGAAGTAATATCAAATAATTTGAAATCAAATATCTTTTAAGTTGTTCAATTAGTCGCTGAGACGATCAAATCATAGATTTATATTGAGGGCTAAAAAACTAGAAACATCAAATCAGGCAGCGTGAGCGTAGAGTCTGTTGTTTTAAATGAAAGCTAGATGTTGATGAATTTTTTTTTTTTGAATAATAGCTTTTATTAAACCCTAAAAAGAATTTCGGAATTATGAACAGTGTTTTCAATTGTTGTAAATTTTATCACTTTAAACTCCAATAGGAAATAAAAATTAAAAACCGATAAGAAATTTTTGTAAATTTAGTAAACAAAAACAAATAAAAAGAGCTACTACCAACCCTTTATTTTGTAAAATTTCTACAGTGAGATATTGTTGCCTTGCCAAAACTAATGCAGTTATTGAAAATTTAATAGCCGATTCTAGGTAACATTTGTTTAATTTTTATTGAGTGTTATCGTGTAAAGACAATTTGAATTACTTTTTATTGGTTTAATTTTATGATTAAATTTTTTTAAAGTTAGGATAAATATATGGGAACAATTAAGTGATGAAATGGAAAAATTTTATTGCTCTTGTAACCTTTATGTGTTTAATAGCTCCTCAAAGACTAATTATAATAAAAAATTGATGATGATTTATTGTTTTTAACTGTTATGTTAAAGTCAATTATGATAATGTGTTAAAAATTGAGAGTTCGTTGTTAAAGGCAGAGTTATTTGCTCACAATAAAAAGTAATCTTTTTAAACAAAGATAAATTCTCTTATCTTGACGATTTTTTATTAAATAATAAAATGAAAACCATCTTTGATTAATTTAAAAGAAAATGATTGCGATGATTAACAAGAGAGCCAACCCTGAGGGAGTCAGCTGAATTTATTGCCGATATTTATTAGTTATAGTTATTGCCATATTAGTTCAAGAGAATTAATCCGTAAAAAATATTTTTTAATAAAACTAAAAATTTAAAAACTTAAAGGTCCAATTCGAGAATTAGTAAAAATCATTATTTTCACTAACTCGAATTAAAATGAAAAATCTAGAAAAAAATATGAAAAATGTTTCAATAATGAAAATAGATTTTGTGTAGATTGTAAATTAAAATTATTGAGTAAATTTTTGTGAATGTTTGATGGAGAACAAATTTGAAAACCATTCAAGGCAGTCGTATTGATTAAAGTAGTTTGGCAAACTCGCACTCAAATACGATAAAGATATTAATTTTTTATAGCTAATGTTTTTTTTTAGAAACTGGAAAAATAAATGAAAGCTGATTCTACTCTAAACCCAATTTTTTTAAACCATAAATAAATAAACTCAAAGGATAATGATAAATTGACCGATAAGGTTTAAATATTTTTATCATTTTTTGTTTATTAGATACTCCTTAAAATGCAAAACACCATAAAAGAATAAGGTGTGGCCACAATCACCTTAAAATATCCTTTGAGCAAATATTTTTCTTTGAAATACCTAATCTTTGAGATAATAGATAGGATTTCTTTTAGATAAATAAAACTGTTTAAAAAAGATTTTTGATAAGTTTTGGCAATCTTAATCATAGAATAGAGTTACTTAAGATAACAAATCTAAGGATAATCATTAATAATTAAGTATTTAATGAATAATAAATTAAGAATTCGATATTTTTATTTTATTGCTTTTTTAAATAAAAAATATATTTAATAAATATAATTAAAAAATTATTGGCTTAAAGGCTTTTGAAGTAAAAGAACATTTTAGCTAATCCAAGAATTTGCAAAAAATAATAACTCAATATTTTTTTGATATTTTTCTTGTGATTTTTATTAAATTATAATAAAAGGAAGAATAGAGGTAATATTGAGAACGAATAAGAATGGAAAAACACAAAAAATATTTTTTCTTAAAATTAATAAGTAAGATTTTGAAAGAACATCGACATAAACATTTAACTATTTTAAGAAAAAAGAATATGCTAAAGCAATTACACCCGAATACTTTAAAAATCTACAGTTTTTTAAAGTTTTTGTTAAATAACTATAGACTTTTTTATCCCTGCAACTAGTTTTCGAACTTTGGCTAAATTTCGATTAATGTTTTAAAAATTAAAAATATTAACGTAGTCTTGCGAGAGTTAGATTTAACACATAAATTTTAAAAAAATAACGATTAAATATTCTCATTTGGAATATACTGATAATAAAAAAAGGTTTTTTGATTTGGTCTGGTAGTAATTAAGCAAATAATCTTTGTGATATTTACACGATTGTGAGTTTTTAAATGTAAATTTTATCAGTTTTAAAATTTATTCTTTTACTTTTATAAAAAATTTAGATTTTTGAATAGAATTTTTCAATACTTTGGTGATACCTTAAAATTTTAGTTTTATATCTGAACACTTTCTTGATCGATTAGGTCATTATAAGATTGATTTTAATCTTATTTATGAAATAAAATATTTATATTTTGTCTATAATAATTTACGACAATCCGTCTTTGATATTTAAAGAAAATATTGTATAAAAATGATTTAAAAGTATTTTGTTTCAAAATCGAGGCCAATCATTTACTTAAATTTAATTTTTTTTTGATATTGCCATTTTTCTACTAGAAATAATTATTAAAGTTTATTTTATAATTATTAATTCATAAATGATACATATATTTTAAATCGTGCCTTATTATTTTTACTAGAATTTTTGTAGTTTAAATTTGTTAGCCAAATTTTTCTATGTTTTTTTATAATTAAAATTGTGTAAGCACTTAACCAAATAACAACTTTCGACATAAACTTCGTTCATGGATGTAATTTTTTTGTACAACACAAGATTTTAATTATTTAATCTCTTTATCTATTTAGATTTATATCATTGATTTTAACTAAAGAAGAGATGTCGAAAAAACGCGAAATTCGACGCAGAAAACGAAACAATAATAACAAAGAAGTAATTATTTTATCAATTTAACTCTTTTCAATTTAACGGCTATTAATACTTTCTTTTTATAAATATTTAAAAATTTATATTAATTTTTTAAGATTATTAAATTTTTATTTTAAAACTTTCGAGAATTACCAGGCAATTTTAGTTAATGTTCCAATTTCCCCTGTACATTTTTTCTAAATTCAAAGTGAAAATCTTAATTAAAAATATTTTTTTGCTGGTTGTTTTTTTAAAAGTAAAGAAAATCCTTTTTTAGATGGTCACTTACGAAACGAGCAGATTATTAAGCTTTAGTAATCATTTTTTATAGTTCATTGTTGATTTACGCACCGCATAATCAAAACCGTTTTTAGAAAGAACTTAAATCGATATAATTGCCATTTTAAACAACACTGTTTACTGTTCTTAAGACAAAGTGTTTTTCGATAATTATAAGACTTTTCGAATTTAATTAAGATGTGTTCTAACAATGGATATTCAAATTTTTTAACCGAATTAATTCATCTACTTTTTCCTTTGGATACAACGATTGGTATTTATTTTATACTAATAGATATTGACTGCTTAAAATATAATTATTTTTGATTTTTTACCGAAATAAATTTTAATAATTAGTCACTTTGTACTAAGATTTGCATTTAGAAGTGCTCGTGGAGTCGAAAATATTTTCAAATTCACTTTTGTTATTTTTTAACTTCTCTGATAAAAAATCGATATAAATTTGACAGATTTTGAGTGTTTGAAAAAAATTAAAAGAAGTCGATTTTATCTCGAAGCTTTTTTAAATGTTTTTTCATTGTTATTTTAACCATTTATTCATCATAACTTTGGGCCTTCGAAATGATTAATAATTTTTATTATGTCACAATTCAAATTACATTAATGAATTGGCTTTATTAAAAAATGAAAAGAAATGTAAAGCTGAACATAGTTTAAATACGTTTATCAATGCTTTCGATTTATGAATAATTTCCTTAAAAAAAACTAAAGCTTCGAAAATTTTAATCAGTTTATGATTCTAAAAATAAATTTAAAATGCTTAAACTATATAATTGAATGAAAAAAACACAACTCTCATTTTTTTGACATTCATATGCCAAACGATTCTTTTGCGTGTTTTAACATTAATTAGAGGTTAATCATGAAACATTGACCAATCCTTAAACATCAAAATAAGTGCTATTACCCATGTTTATCATCAATGAACATATCTAAAACAATATCTGAATATTTTCCCTTTTTTTAGTATTTAATGTTGATTTAATCATTTAGAAGCAATTAATTTTTAAAATGTTTGGTAACGTTTTTATTTGTCTAAAATATTAAAAATCAGACACTAAACATTCTAATATTAATACTTAATATTTAAATTTTAATGCTCTTAACCGAGAATTGGAATTTCAAAAGCAGATTTTATAATAACATCATTAATTTAACAATGTCCTTCTGGTTTAACTTCAGTTAAGCTGATTTTACTTAAGCAAAAGATTCGTTTAGGAGTCTAAAGTTAACACGAAGGCAAATTTAATGGGATTTCAAATGGAAGGTTCTTATTGTATGAGGCTACAATTTCTCTTCTAAACATGTCAAATCACACAGGAAAAAGTCGCTCGAGAAAATTGTTTGAATATTACTTCCACAAACTAGTTTTTATGCTTATTCGTTAAGTTTCAAGGCTAAATTCTGTTACTCATCGAATAAATAAGGTTTTTGGAAAAAAATCCGTTCAAACATATAATTAGCGATATTTACTATTAAAAATAATTCAATCTATGAGTATTTAGTAACTTTTGCAGATAGTAAGATTATCTTATTTTTATCCACAGATGAAAGAAATAAAATTGACAATCAAATATGCACTTTTAAACATTGATATAGAAAGAAGTAGAATAAATTAAACGCAATTTACTCAAATATTTGCTCAACAACTACTCTAATAGCCTGATCTTTGGTTCTATGGGAGAGCTAATGTGTACTGCTTGTGAATACCACAGAATTTAACTACACTGTAAAATTACTGCTTTCATTACTGTTGACAAAACAGCTTTTTACCATCCTACCCTTGTTAGATATGCACACTCGTATTCAATATTGCGTTTCTTGACATTATTTATCGTAAAACAAATTTTAAATTGATAGTCTAAATGAAAATAATCTAAAATAATAATTTACAAGATTTTTTATGCCACAAAGTAAGTGATTAGTTAAAATTTTTAATGAATAGGATATTGGTCGGATATTTTTCCTTCCTAATGGTTAAAGAAGAGAGAGAAGTTGTTTTGAAGTTAATGAGAGGACAATATTTTTGTTTTATAATAGTCTTCAGCTACATCGTCGCAGCATAAATCAGCGTAAATTAATTTTAATTTTTAAGCCTAATTTACTTTTTAAATCTTTTAAGCTCCTTAAAATTAATTGTTTAGGACATGTCTTTTGTTTCATTGATTATTACATTCTTTGTTTTGTATAAATTTAATAATGCAATACTGATATGAAAAATGATAATTTATATTAATATATTTGTTTTAATACATTATAATAATAATAGATGCCAGTGTGGATGAAAAAGCAAGTTACAGCTTTTAGTGATTGGTGCAATTATCATTTGACAAACCAAAGCATCAAAATTAATGACTTATCCCATTATTTTAAGGATGGAACAAAACTATACATTCTTATTAGTCATTTATCGCAAAAGCCCCTTAAAAAATATGACACGGAGCCAAAAAATAAATTTGCGATGATATCCAATCTTAATCTGGCCTTTGGCATCCTTAAGGAAGAAAAGATCAAAATTGTTAATATATGTGAGGATTTTTTTTAAATTTAGCTGCAGAGGACATACATAATGGAAACTTAAAACTTATTCTTGGTTTGGTTTGGACATTGATTCAAATTTACCAAATTGGAAGTTTAAAAAAATTATTAGGCAACGAGTCATCCGTAATGACTGACAAAGATGTCATTCAACAATCTATCATGAATAAACTTAATTTTGATGGCAAAAATTCATTAGATTTTAGTAAAGATTTCAAGGATGGTATTATTTTATCTGGACTTGTCAACTCCATGGCACCGAATACTATTCCTCACTGGCAATCACTTGATCCTCTAAACGGTCTTGAAAACACACAACATGCTGTTGATGTATCAAATGAATATCTGGCTGTGCCTAAAATGATTGAGCCTAAGGACATGATAGAATCCAACTTTGATGAGAAAGTCTTGCTTACTTATTTATCAACTATTTTAGTTTCAAAACCGGTCAAAGAATTACCTCCTCCTCCAGGTTTGAAAGCTACTCTGACACTACCCTCAGAAGGAGATTTACTCGATAAAAATTTATGTGATAAGCAAGACTTAAATATTGAGGATGAAAACGCCCAAACAATAGCTTCTACAAATGATAAAATGAGTCTGTTAAAAGATGAAAAAGAGGAAATACCGCCTGTAGATATTGAATCAATGAACCATAGTTATCAAGAAAAATATTATACAAATATTGTTCAAAATGATAGAAAAATCAATGAACCGGAATCATATAATGAAGATTTTTTAAAAAAGGACAAAGATGGAAAAATTGATAATAAGAATGATCAAGCAATTAAACTGAAAAAGATCAAGAAAAATAAAATCAATGAGCCTGAATTGTCTAATGAACATTGTTTAACGAATGAAAAATATGAAGAACTTCAAAATAAAAGTGATTTAGCAACAACAATAAAAGAAGATCAAGAAAATACTGCATATATAGAAAAGCAAAAAAGTACAGAATCTCATCAAGATGACGTAGAATAACAAAAAAGAAAGGCTTATTTTGATTGATGTCGTTGATTTTGACAAAGAAGATGTGATTGTGAAATTTCCAGACAGTACCTTAATTTTTGATGCTATTTCTCATGAATTTTCATCAAATTATCATTATAAACTAGAACTTTCAACAAAAGATAAGATAATTGATGAGAAATACACTTTTGATATAAAACTTTTTTCAAAAGTATTTGCTTAGGCTAGACTTACTGATGTGCCATGTGGTACTTATTATAGTCTCATCAGGCATGACGAGGAACCGTAATATTTACTTTCAAACAATATAAAAATTGACTCTCAAAATAAACCAAGGGTAAAAACAATGTCTGTGTCAAAAAAATACACTGTAGGGATGTCTGTTTCTGTTATCTTTCATTCTTCAAAATTTCCACAAGAGAATATTGATGTCTTTGTAATGGATATGATTGAGGAAAAGTCTCTTTTATTCAACTACAGTATTTGTCTTATATTTTTTTTCTTTTATACCAAAATCGTTTGGGGAATTCACAATTTAATACGAAAAAAAATAATGATTGTTCATTCTAAGTAACTTTATTGCCGATGTTACACCCCAAAATGAAGAAGTACCGAAAGACCACTTGCATTATTTACCAGTTAATATCAAGGTAATAAATTTCGAATGTGTTTTATACCAAAAATATTTAAATTTTCACATTTTAATGTTTGGGAAACACTGAATATATCAGATATAAAATCGATTTTTGCTGATATTTATTGTCCAAATTACGTAAAATATGAATGTAAAACCGAAATTAATTCTGAACAAATTTTTTTCAGAGTCGATAAACTTCCAGCTGGATTGTACGTTGTTGATTCCTATTGTGTTACAAATAATGGTAAAATACTTAACCTCATGTAATAATATCGTTCTTGTTGAAAAAAATGAGCTGGCATTTGGAGTCAAAACACAAATATTTATGTATGATAAAAATGATGGTTTGGAAATTGAAGGAATTTAATACAAAAAAATTGGAAGAGTATCACAAAATCTTGTTCAAAAAAGAATCAAATCAAATCAAAATAATTATCTTAACGTTTCATTCATTCCAATAATAGATGGTGAAATTACACTTCTTTTAAAAGACAATAAAAATAATAAAAAATTTGCGACAAAACTTGTAGTTATGAAAAAGCCAATTTGTGGCTCAGCCAATGAAAAATGTCAAAAAAATATACCCCAAAAAAACGCAATTACTGATACGAAAAAACTCGATATTTGTGTCATAAATGCAAAACTTGAAAAAATTGAATCAAATTTCAAAATTATTGACCAAATATTAACAGTGAGTTTTTTACCAAAAATAAGTGGAATTTACAAACTTTTTATCAAGCATAACAACAAACATATTGAAAATAGTCCATATACATTATACGTAGGAATTGAATATAATCGCATGACAGGTGAAATTTATATTTGTCGATATAAAATAAATAATGATAAAACTGGTGATGATATTAAAATTTACTCTCTTAATGAGGATGGCTCAAGAACTACTTTGATTCCATATCAAATCATAAACAATTACAATGGCAGATATCTAGAAATAATAGAGCGAGCAGAAAAAGAAGGTTTTTATCGATATGAAGTAATTGATGGTTCAACTCACCTTGAAGTGGAACCAAGTACCTACTATGTACAAGAAATGCCAGCTTACTGCGGCGAAGAAAACAAAAAATCAGTTTTTCCTATTCCTTTAGAAAATTTTAATTCTGAAAAATTACCTTCTAAAATTAAAACTAAAGTCAAGGTCATAGATAGACCACGTCAGACTAAGAAACATCAAACCCTCTACTTTGATGTTGACAAAATAAATAAAGTTGTTAATTTAAAAATTAATCCAAATCAATGTGGGTTACTTCTTCTTAATCCTACTTATGATAATATTCAATTATTTAAATATCCTCTAAAAATATTTGTTAAGCCAACTTCTTATCGAACATTATCTGAAAACACTTTACAAAAAGATTATATACAAAAATCAAAACTTTTTATAAAATTGTCAACATTTAAGTGCTTAAAATTCTTTGACAATATATGTATTGAAGGACTTAGAATTTTGTTAAAGAATATTTCCGGTTACATGAACACATTAGAGCTATCTTTGAAAAACAATGAATATTTCGGTTTCTTTCTTCCAAAATATCTTCGTCCTGGTCTATATGAGCTTAGTTTGATGAAATTTAATAAACCATTAGCAGATGCTCAAGTTAAATTAAATATTGTGGAAACAGACTCTGAAGGAAAAGTCCAAGAATTCACAGTGGAAAAAAAAATCGACAATGAGGATGAGATAGTGATGAAATCTCTCAAGAGCAAAGTATTATCTGTGAATTGTGAGAATAATAAAATTGTCATTCAAGAGCCAGTGAACTATTCGGATATATTTGAGCTTTTTTATAAATCAGATGGCAAAGATGTTGAAAATTATATTTTTATATACAAACCTATAATTAAAATGAAAATGAAAATGGCACTAGTAGACACTTATTCTAAAAATATTTTGCAATATTCTTCAATTAATGCAAAAAATGATGAAGAAAATCTTAAATGCCTAATTGATAATGTATCACCTGATGTTACTATCGTCGAAGCCAAGTGCAAACCCAATGAAAAATTCAACTTAACAGTTAGTGATAGAGAGAATTTTTACAAGTCATTTACTTGTCAAGCAGAAAATAACAATCAATTTGAAGAGGAAAAAGTGATATGTCAAGTTAAATCACATGTGATAATTTATTTGCGTTTCCTGTAACATTTCTTGTCTATGATGTGAAAAAAATAAAAAAGCATGCAGATTTTATTTGCATTATTGATGGAAAAACAAGGGACATTAATATTGATATTGTCAGTATCGAAGAGAGCAATGTGATTGTATCATTAATGCCAACTCACGTAGGCCATTACATGATAGGCATTGTCGATACGACTGAAAGCGATCTGACCATTTCAAAACTAAAATCTGTGTATGTTGTAAAAAATAAATCTTCTGATTGCGGAAATTTATATTTTGAAGGAAAGGGCTTATCAAGGGCCAAAACAAGGAGAAAACAGTGTTTTTTATATCTTATCTGATGATAATATTGATATTGAAAATATTCAAATATCATCTGATATTAAAGAATTATTGTTTAGATGCCAGCAAAAGTCGCCAAATACTTTCAAAATTTCATATAAACCAAATTTCTTTGGAAAATTTTTTATCAATCTAAAAAGAGATCACCATCAATTACTTAACAGTCCGTACATGGTTACTGTCACCGATTCTCATTTCTCTCAGGTTCTGGAGACCACGTCATTTTTACCTCAAAAACATGTAACATTCTTAGTTCAAGGAAATTTATTAGAAAACCAAGACTTAAAAATCGTTTCTCTTCAAGATAGTATTGGTAATAATATCTTAATAATTCGGTAAGTTTTTTTTCAATATTTGACCGAGATAAAAAAATATTATGAACGGCGCAATATTACAATTTTAACCATTTCATTTATTGTCAAAAATGTTGGGTTACATCACCTCACTATTACTGATTCCAAAAAAAATCAGGTTATAACAAATGGATGTCATTCATTTTACATTTCTCCATGTAATCTAATTAGAAATAAAATTTAAGTATTTGGAGCTTGCTTGAGAGATGCGATTTGCAATGAAGATAACAGGTACCGTTATTTTTAAATTACAAGCTTTGTGATATTAGAACCAGATGAAAAAACAGACCACGATTACAAAATCAGTTTTGATGGCCCCAGTGTTTGTTCATATGAATTGGAACGTATGGTAGATAAAACAATATCTGTTCGCTGGAAGCCAACTGTTGAAGGAGAATATAAGCTAAATATAATTCACTCTTCTCTTGGTGCACTAGATGGGTTTCCAAAAACAGTTAAAGTTAAGTCTCGAGAAAAGTTAGAATATGATGTATAATTTTTTTAAATGTTAGTCGTCAAATCCCAACGAAATATATACATAGGGACAAGGCCTTTCAAGTGCCTTCATAAATCATCAGAATGTATTTCACATTGTCTCTTACTCTATTGAAGCCGAAAACCTTGAAGTATTTATAAATGGAGAAGAGCCTATTAATTTTAAAAAAATTAACTGGTTTGACGAATTAAAGAAATTTACAATGATCACTTACTGTCCTCATGTAGAAGGTCAAATCACCATTGATATTATTTATAAAGGAAAGCATATAATCGGTAGTCCATTTAAAGCTTGGGCCTCTCAAGATATCAGCGATTTATCTTTTATCAAATGTAGCCTTTCAGAAAATTCAACGATTAAATGCAATAAAATCAATGAATTTATTGTCGATGCTTCCTTTAATGAATCATGCGATCTCCAAGTTAAGATCTCATCCTTTGATAAAAAAACCTTTCTCCAACCAAAAATTGATGAAATAGCCAAAAATATTTTCGCCCCACAGTTTATGATGAAAGAATCGAATGAATATTACTCTTATATAACTGATCGAGGTTTTAACATACCTGAAAGTCCATTTAGACTTTGTTGCGCATAATTTTTTAAAAATAATTTTATTTAGACAGAATATTTTAGTTTAAAAAATCTCTAACTTGTCTATTTTATATTTTATCTTTAAATATGAATTTTTTTTCACTTAATTTTGTTATTTTTAAAATTCTTTTATAAAACTGATCATTAAAAATATATTCAAACTTAATTTTTGATTAGCGTTAAATTTATATTCTGAATAAATCTAATTAAAAAATCATAAAATTTTTCATTTCAATGATATTAATCACGATAAAATATTTCATATAATCGTTTAAATTAATATTAATTGCTAAAACTACATAAAACTAACCTACAACATTAACCGACTAAAATTTTTTATTCGAATTCACATATTCTTCTGAGCAATACATATTTCAAGTATAAATATCTGTTTAATTTTAATCGCTAATATCTGAAACGCCATAATTTTTCTATCTATAACAACATTTTAATAAAAAATGTCTATACTTTTTCAATGAGATTTTAACCACAAGTATCTTTTTAAATACAGTATTTTTTGCTCAAAGAGCTGTATTTATCGAATCAAATGTTTTCCAGGAACTCAGAGGGTCTTAGTTAAAATTAGTAAAAATAATTTTATATCACCCAATAAGATAATTATATAATAAACGTGAATATCTAATAAATTCGGTTTTAATTATTTCAGCTTCTCCTTTCTTTCATGAGTTTTAACATCCAAATCTCTCGTTTTAAAGGTGTTATCTCTTCAGAGCCCTGTTATCCACATTGAATAAACCAGTGGTAAGAGGATATAAGATTTTTTATTTTCAAATTCAAAATTTTTTTTAATATTAAGCTTAAGAAATGGGATAAAATTATTAAGAGAGACATTCTAAAGAATTAATTGTCAGATCTGTATAAAAATTGTGCTAACTTTTATTTGTCTATTTTAAATTAATTATTTCTGCGATAAAATATTCCAATTTAAAAATTTACTTTAAATAAATTTAAAGTATATTCAAATTTAAGAAATATTGATTGATACAATTTTTGAATTCTAAATCGAATTTAACAGTTTTGTAATTTATGGTGTGATTAAAAATGCTCTTAAGTATTATCAGATATTTTTAAGTATTTAATTTTCAAAAATTTTCCCTATGTTAAATAATAAGCATTAATTGTTTATTTCTCAGTTATTTTTATCTACGACTATACGTATTGATACTTTTTCTCACAATTAACTAAACTCATAACTGACGATTAATCTTCATATATTTCTCAGCCGAATCAACATCGTAATCAAAATAATATTTTTTAATCTATTTAATATCTCATTCTAATTCTACAATTGTTTAATGAAATTCTATATTTAACACAAAAATAAATGAATTTACTGGCCTTGAAATTTGATTAATAAAGAGTATTTTATATTTTAAACCATTTTCTATTATTTTACGAATGAAATTTAGTTGAAAATTTCGTTCTTTTCCACGGATTTAACAAATATATTTGAAATTTACACTTTCTAGTTTTATTAACATGATTTTTTTCTTAATTCAAAAAAACCAAAAATTATCTTTCCTAAAAAGATTTTCAGCACAAAAACAATTTTTAAAAGAGATTTGAAAGAATCTAAACTCTAAAAAGATTCATAATTGCAAACAATGAAAAATTTTTTAATGAATTAATCATTTCTTTCCATCAGCATATATCTTTAATATTAATGCGTATTAATATCAAACATATCATTAAAGTCTAAAATAACTCGATAATCCTTTCTTCTCTCTAATTTATTTTTTTAAAGTTAGTTATAAAAACATAACCAATATAATTGATTGCCTTATTTGGTTATTTTGTGCGATAAAATTCAATTTCTGACAAAAAATTTAAAAATTCACAAATTATAGAATCAGATAATATATTTCATAACAACATTTTAACTAAATTTAGCACATAAACAAAAAAATAAAAAATTATTCTTTCATTAGAATCTAAATACCCAATAGAATTTTTTGCATTATTTTATTTTCAAAAAATTATATCTCAAGTCGAGCATTCAATCCTCGACCTTCCTAGTTCGCTAATCTCACTTTTCGTCAATTAAAGTTTCTAGTCTAATTTAATGTCACTTTTTGAATTTATAATACTCTTTGTCATAAAAACTACTTATCATTAACTAAATTTGTAAAATAAAGAGGATAGACTATCGAAAAATTTGGTTAACGAGTCTTGTATTCGGTATAATACATTGTGATAGGTGATCACTTGAACACATTTATTGCTAAAATTTTAAAGATCATTGTTTTAAACTTAGATTTTAGTTTTCATCGATTCTAGAATATAATAAAAAAACTGCAGCATATTTGTACAATTTGCTTTTTTTATTAGATTTTTATCATCATACCCTTTAAAACATTCTGATGAGAGTTTTAATTTCATCGTAAGATTATTAGATTAACATTGACATAGAAACTGACAAATAAGCTGTGCTTTTCAGAAAAAAATAACAAGATTTTAAGAATTCTTTGGATTTATCATATTTAAAAAATTTTTACCCATTTCGATTTTTAAAATTTACTCTTTCGTTGGAAAAAGCTATTTACCAAGGCATTTCACAGGTTGGCCTGTAAAATTAGTATAAATTAACTATGGGATTGATGTTAATGAAATTAGAAATAAAATATCTCGTGTGGTAAAAATGATCAGAGACCTAATTAGTTGAATGACTGAAAGGTGATTATCGAACAATTAAAGTTGTGTTAGTAGAAATATGATGTTTATGATTGAAACAACTGACTTAAGACGCTCGGTAGGTCAAAACCTACCAAAGCTAATATCATTATAAGGAGCTTTCGTGAAATTGACAACAGTTATAGACGCTATATAAAATCTAGTTAATTGATAATTTTCGTTACATTCGGTTTTAGAAGAAACAAAAAGAAAACTAAAGCTAAACAAAATTAGAACAATCTATTTTTAAAAAATTAGCAGTTCTCCATAATATATGAGTCAAAATATAGGAAAAATGCATTTAAAATGATTTTACGAAAAAAATTCTAAGCTCGGTTTACTCAAAGTCTTAAAATCTCATTAAAAAATTATATATGATATTTTTAATATCTGTTTTGTTGGCTTCAGTTAATTTAATTTATTTATTTCTGTTTATATGATTTTAGATCATAGAGCAAGGAAAATAACAGAGTTAAATTATTTTAGCTTTTTACTCAAGGAAAATATTAAAATAAATAATAGCAGTATTATAAAAATTAATATTTTTATGGCTAAAAAATTGAGTTTAGAGAAACATGCCGAATAAAATCTCATTAAATTAAGGGAAAGAGAATTATTTTCGTATAATTTTAAGCTAAATAATCTTATATAAAATATTGAATTTTTTAACCCGTTAATTTAGCTTAGGTAATGATTTTATTTTTTTTAAATAACATGAAATTGAATTTCACTACATTTTAACAATTTTTCAAAAAATCTTGATACAAAAAATGCTTTTTAAACTAAATATAGAAGAATATGTAAAAATTAATAAACAGAAAAATAAAATTTTTTGAGAAAATTGGTTTTATTTTTTTTTAATTCTGGAAAATACATATCCTTTTTATGTATTTATACTTCTATAATTCAAGGAAAGGATATTCAGTACAAATGTTTTACACCCAGGAGACAAGTTTTTTCATAGCTATTTTCTTGGGTATTTTTCCGTTTTGAATAAAATGTTTTTTTTTATACGAGATGGTGGTAATAGAGGAGTAAGATGATTTTGTGATTAGCCAATATAATACTACATTATCTTTTAATATTTATAAAAATAACTACAACATAAGTATTCTTAAATTGATTACTTTCTGATAAAAATTTTTTATATTTTTTGAAGCTATTCGTATTTTATATATACACATGTGCCGTCTAAAAAAAATTCTCTTTTTGTTACAGTTCTATACGCCAGATATTTTGAGTTTAAATCAAAAAAAGGCAATGATTACTTCATTTAAAAGAATGGAAAGTATTTTTTAATTTTAATTTAAATGTTTAATCAAGTCTTTTTTTTTAATTTTTGACAAATCATTTTGGAAATATCGTTATAATATTGCCTTGGCATGGTAAACGGAACAATATTTCTCAATTTTTACTTCTAAATTTATATATCTTTATGATTAAAGAATGTTTAATCATGTATAATTACTTTTTTGGCTGATAATTAAACTATTAGTTTTGATAGTCTTTAGGTCGTTAACACACTTTATTCAATGAATAACTGAAATAATATTCAACTCATACTAAAATGTAAATTTAAATAAACAAAAAAAAATTCCCTTCTAATTTCGAATATATATTAACTTTTAATAGAATTTTTTCAAACCGTACCTTTGAAAAAAAATAATTTCCTTAGTTATTGATTATGCTCATGATATATTATATTTTCTTTTGTTGGATTTCTTTTCTATAAATTGATGATTAAGTGTGGTGAACTGGATTAACGTCAAAGATTCTTAATCAATGAGAACACGATCTGAAACAATGTTGATTTAAAAAATCTATTATTAATTAAAAGTAATAAATAAGTGATATAATAACGTTTCTAATACTGGTGCCCAAACTTTGTTTCTACAGTCTTTTTTCATAATGTCCAACTAAAAGTTCTACTGTTGGCCTTAAAGTATATACAAAAGATACGATTTATTGTAACACTGCAGTGTATTAAGCTTTTCAAAACCTAAGCTAAAGTTCGATTAATTTTTGTAATTGTCAGAAAATAAAACGAGTAAAAATGGTTATGGCATCTATTAGCTATTTTTTCTTGTAAGTAATCTATACTCATAATTTTTGCAAAAACATTAATAAGAAATTGGAACTTTAATAGGAAGGAAGCTCTTACATGTGTTGAAAAAGAGGATGGAAAAAAGATTCTTAACCGATATTATTTCACCTTTCTTGAAACTTTTTACCTTATATGATAATTTTTTTTGACTTTTAATGATATTAAATATTGAAAAAATTAAATTTAAATTACAGAGTGTTACAACCTTTAAGTTACACACTCTTATATCATCTAATCTTTTTATTTTCTATATTGTTGCAACAATCAATTTATTTTATATAATTTTTTAGGTATAAAATCAATTTTAGTAAATTAGCACGATCAGTTTTCGTATAATTTGACTTAAGTAAATTATTTTTGCTGTTTTTACATAGAGAGAATGATAATGCAACCGCCACCAAGATTCCTTTTTTAAATTTTTTTAAATTGGGATATCAATGAATAAAAAAATTTATTCTAAAACCACTTAATTTTTATTCTGTTTTTTAATTTGTGCGTTGTTGACAATCAATAATTTTGATAAGATTAAAAAATTTAATTAAATAAAAGAAAACATTTTTATAAGTCATTGTTTTTTCATTGATGAGACAATAAAAACCGAAATATTTATAATTAAATAACAGTTTTTGTCAAAAATTAAAACTTCGCCATTTTATTTCTCTTAAAATTGATGCTTAATATCTGATCCGACTGCTTCTTTTAATGAAATAAAAGAATTCACTCTCTATTTAGTTTGATTTTGTTCAGACTTACCTACCTTTGTCTTGTTAATAGTCAAATTACTGCGATTTAATCAGATCATATTTTTTTTGTCGTAATTGAAGGAATTATTTTACGATTGTCTTACTTCAGCGTTAAATAATAAACAAATACCAAGAGATTATAATTTGATATGGGCTTTTTGAAAGTCCTGGACAATGTGTTTTTAGGAAAATCAATGAAAATATCTTAAAATCCTATTAAATTTTAAATCATATTTTGTAAGACTAATATTATCGAGCTTTTTGAAGAAATTAAACTCAAATCAGAATATAATTAAAAGTTTTTACATCACAAAATAAAAGCAATTATGTTGTTGAACATACATTATATTGTGGTTTGACAATTTGAAAATTTAAGTTTAATAATTTATTATAGTAGTAATTGGATCATGACTGGTTTATTACAGTGGCAGGCCGGTTTGAACAAAATACGCTTTACCAATGAGAAAAAAGCTCAGTATCAGCATTTTAGTAACAAATAAAAGATCATTTTTTCTTGGAAGTTTAATTCATGATCTCCTTGAGTGATAAAATGTCTTTTACGCCCATTTACAAATTTCTTCCTTTGGTTTCTGAATAGCAGAAGGAAACTCTTTCTTTCTTCTAAGAGAAATAAAGACAGCAAAAAAGTTATATACATTGAATAAGAGTTAAAGTTCTGTGTTGATTATTGGCGGTAAAAAAAAATTGTAAAATTCAAAAACAAACCTATTTAAGTATTATCATCTTATATATGAAATTTATCTTTTGTGAAATTGTTGAAAAATTGTGAGTATTATATTAAAAAACTGGTAATTGTATTAAAATAAACAAATCAGCATTTCAAAACTAAATTATTATGTATTAACTAGTAATATTAATTTTTTATTGATCCAATAATATGTAAGCATAGTATGTGTTTGCCTTTTTCATTTTTTAAATCAAGAATCGCCATCCCTGACCACTAAAAATTAGCATTTTTCAATTTTAATAGCTAAAAACAAGAAATTTAAAAAAATTTACTTCAAAATATATGGTTGGGATCCTTATATCAATTTCAGCTTCATAGGTTTTGTTTTTATTGAGAGGGCATTCAAGTCCTTTTATCTTACACCCATCTGGTGATACGTTTTGTATTCTTGTGACTACCCCCCATTTTTTAAAGAGAGCCTTTAAATGAAGCTCTTTTGAAGTCACCATTGGTGTTATTGTTAATTTTACCGTGAGCGTTTCTCCTTTAGTCAGCTCACATTTAGTTTGTGTACAATTTGTTATTGAATTAACAGTTACTGTTGAACACACCTCTGGATGTAGAAATTAAAACATACCTTGATCATCACAATTTCTATATTCAGAATTAGCAATGAAAAATGTCAAAATTATCAATAAATTCAAAGAAAAAAGATCTAGTAGCATATAATTAAAATAAAATGATAAAAATAGCACAATTGTTTTTAAATCAAAATACTTAAGTCGATTTATAAATCTCTCAGTTGCGGATCTATCTATAAAAAGATTTTTAAATTTATGTAAATATCTAAAAAAAAAGGAATTTTATTATTATAAAAAACTCTAAAAACAGTAAAAAATAAATTTATTTATCTCAAAACAATGTTAACTTCTAAGGAATTAGTAGGCTTTGTAATGAACTGGAATGATTATAAATAAAATGAATTCTAATATTAACTAAGTTATTTTTATAGAATTATTTTGATATATTTTTTGAATCAAATATACCTTTTTTTAAATAAAACTGGGACCTGTATATAGAATTCAAAATGTAAAAATTGCATTCATTGTAAGAAAAATACTCCCAAATTTACTGCAGAAAACAATAACCACCATATATTTTTTCATTTTAACAAATATCAATTCAGGACTAATTCATGAACATCTTTTTGTACATGACTGATTATATCCGTTCTCAGGCATTAAAAACAGAGAAACATACAAGTTAATAAATCTCCTGGCAAAAGGCATAATTATCGCTTTTAATCTTTAACTGAGTGATGCTAAAATGGTGACAGAGTCTAATAATAGGAAAATATCATAAAATCTTCACAGTTTAGAAAGGCTAATCCCGAAATAAAACACTTTCTTAACGTTAGCTTCAACTACACAAGGTCTAAAATACCTTGAATTAGGTTAAGAATTCATACCTTTAGATATTTTTTGTATAATTACAAAAAATATAATGCTGGTTTCGATTTGCGTAAGTGAGCGCAATTTAATCTATAATCCTTAATATTAACAATTCAATTGATGTTAAACATGTTTTGAATAAAAAAATTAAAATGAAGAAAACAATATGCAGAAATACTTATATTTCAAAAATATAAAAGTTGATTTTTTATATTATACTCGTATTTATTGTTTTATCTACTTAAGATAAACTAATTTTTGACCAAAACATACCCTAATTTTACTAAAAAATATACTATATATAGTTTTGTATTTTAAAAATTTTATTAAAATAGTAAGTTTGAAGCATTATAATTTTATTTAAAAAATAATCGTTAAAATACAATTTTTCAATGCATATTATGTAAATATTAATCTTAGACAATATCAACATTGCAAATATATATATGTGTTGTTTTTAATTTTGTTCAAAAACATAAATTTCATGACATAGTTCGAAATTAGATAAATATTTTTTTTTCTAAAATTAAAAAGATATTTTAAAATATTTAAAATTTCTTATTATTACAGTCTTCTGTTAAAATTACAATTCCTTAGCTCTCAAACCAAAAAAGAGATCTGAGCTTTTTGCTCTTTAAAAAACGCCGTAAGAGAGGTAGTGTCTAAAGTAATAATCAAAGGAAATTTTTTTAATGGTTAACTTCTTTTTTTATTTTTCTACTCTCTTGGGTATTTTTACTTTTTGCTTTGGTATTTTATCATTTTTGTAAAATCCTTCTTGATATTGATATGCAAGCGATTTTTATCATCCACTAATAATGGGCTAATGTTACTGAATTTTATTCATTCTAATTTCTTGCGATTGATAGTAAATAAAGGGTAAGTAGCGATTAGGATAGGTCGTTAGATAGACTGAATAAAATGTTGTTAAGATTATAAATTAATACTATAAGTTTTGTCTGTTAAATTTTTTTATTAACTGAATTCATCAGTCGCCTCAGACCATCCCAGTGTTTGATGAACTATGAAGAATTATTCTAGTTTGGTACTCTTCAATGAAAAAGTAATAATTATTTTATCAAGTTTACAATTTTTATGAAGCATAAACTTGTATGAATTCACAGCCCAATAATCCATTGAAAATAGAAATGTATAATAAATGTAAAACTGGTAAAATAATTATACATAAAGTAATTCTAAATATAATATTAAAAAGATACAAAAACTCTAATTTTGCAAAAATATACTTCTAAAACACGCAACCTTAGTCAGAACCATGACTATTATGTAAGAAAATTGAGAAATCTTATTGGCTTACCCATGTAATTATTTCATTAAGTCACATTAAAACAAAAAAAATCTTAATTAAAAAATAGTGATTTTTTTTGATACAGTACTAAAAAGAAAAAATTTTTTGAAGTATATATTACTGCTGCTTATGTAATTTTAATAAGAAAACGCCTCTATCTAACAAGTGAAAAAAAAGCAATAAAAAAAGTTAAATTTTAAAAATCTTGAAATTTTTAATTTTTGATAATTTAAGCGTAAAATCGTACTGAAATTAGAAATATGGTAGAAGAGTGCATTGAGCAAGCCACAAAGTGTGGTTATATCCTTCAAAAATAATGTTTTTTAAAAAATATATTATGGAAAAAAACCCAAAAATATAATTTTTTATTCCGTTTTTTATTTTAAAAACGCTTTTAATTTCACTATAACACCATTTTTATGCTATCTAAGACGTGAAATTTTCGCACTGGGTGTAGTAAGCATATAAAATTCGATTAGGGTTGAATAGGTGATCATTAAAGATTATATTTTATTTTTTTTATTGATCGTATGGGTGATTGCTTTTTTTGTCGAACTCTGGTGTTGTTGATCTCGGGAGAATATTTGTTAGCTTTCTCTTTGGGAAGTTATCTTGCAAATTGCATCTTGAATATTTTTAGATATTCTACGTTGAAAATAAATGATATGTAATTTATTCTCTTTTTTTTAATTTTATTTAGAATGAAATGAGTTTTATTTATTTCCATAAAATGCTTGCAAATTTTTCATTTTTGATTTTCAATATCATTCGTTAATTTTGTATTATTGTTGTTTAGTTTCCAAAAAAGAAAAACATTTTTTGTCATAAAATACATTTTTAACTTTATAAAAAAAATTATTTTTCTAAAAATGTGGATAATTAAGGTAATTAATATCTAAAATCATTTTTACTTTAGTCTATATATTAGAATGATAAAAGATACAAAAAAAGGCTCCTGATTCTAATTTAAAATATGAGTCATTTTTAAAAGCCGCGCCCACCTTAATACCACCCATCGATTTATTTTTTTGCACATTTCACAAAAATAGACTAGTTTCTAGCTTGAAACAGTTAGGTAATTTAAAGGAATAGATCGTATAATTCAAACATGATAGTTTTTGAGAAATGCAGAAACTGGTGGGAAATACTAACATACCTTAATAGGCCATATATTAAAACAGAAAATGCTAAAAACAGAACACAGTGTAAAATTTAAAACACATAAATTTTACAACAACAACAGAAAAAATTCGTTGATATGCTGGTCAGTCAAATAAGCCAAACATGATTTCATCCAAATCTTAGGATAGTATATGCTATGTGCTAAAGTTCTACTTCCTTATAGAAAAAGAGATTTAGTGCATTGCTTGATGACCCTTAAGATAGTTTAAAAAGAAGTAGATAAGCATAGATGGGTTGGGCTTGAACCACATGATTGAGAATTGACATAACCGAGAGTAAAGATTACTTCTTTTGGTAAGATTCAAACTCCAAGCATGAGTTTCGTCGCCCATTTTGAGATCAATTAGCCACAAGCAGGAATCAAAGTAGTTGTAAAATGCTATTCATTGTTTTGTAGGATCATAATACTAACATTGACCAGTCAAGATAAATGTAATTATAATATTATATTTTCTGTTTAAATTCTTATTATTTATACAAATTGTAGCTTTTATCATATTCATCTTTCATCTAAAAATATACAAGAGTATCGCATTTCATAATATTTAACTTATAACAAACCTTTTTCTTCATCATTATCAATTAAATATTAGGGATAAAGCTTTAAGAGATTCTATTGGTCAACCACGTGAAAAATTTATCGATAAGCACTCAATAAATACAAACTTTTATACTGTCATTGCCTTTACTTGACGTCACAAAAGCGAAGAGAATAAAACGACGCCCATAATGATCTTAGGACTACATATAATATTTATTGGAATTTTAAAATTCAAAAAAAAAGAAATCATGAAAAAATTTTAACCTCAATGGATTTTGTTTAGCAAAACTTTCTTGAGTGTCTACCAAAGACAAGATCTTTTATTTATCGCGGTTTTAAGACTTTTTTGTGTGTCCAACCAGAGTGATATTTGTGCAGAATTTTTTCTATAAAAATGTTATATTCTTAAATACGTTCATTTGATTATTAACTTGACCAGTTTAATTCAATAATTAAAAAATATCAACAATTTTTCAATTTGAGACAAAGAGTCAAGTAGAAAAATAGATAAAAATTTTTAATTAAGATTGATATTTTAAAATTTGAAATTATTATTACATTATTTTAACAAAAATAAAATATTTTTAAAATTTAAAAATTTTAATTTTTAATTCATAAAACATGTAGTAAACAAGATCAAAAGCAAAAAGAAAATAAAAAGCAAGATAATTATGGGGATGGCGGATCCTGATTATTTTATTTTACAGTTTTGAAGGAAAGTAATTTCCTTGGATAGAACAATGATTAATTAGTTCCTTTTACTAATTTTTATTATTAAAAAGAAAGTGAAAATTAATCACAAATTAATTTGGTTACATGTGACCAGCCGAAATTGACTGTAACATTATCTACTAGTTGATGTGTTGCACGTGATTAACAAAAATAAATAAGTAATTGATTTTTTTCACACTCTGTTCCAATTCTTTTAGTACACTTTGAATTTTTGAGTTTTTCTATAATAACTGCTTAGTCCATTATGTTTACATGATAATCAGATATTTTAGCCTACTTGCGAAGAAATTTAGAGTTAAACAAATGAAGATTTTATTCTTTTAACAATATAATTCGCTCAAATTTTATTAATTTTTTTTTATTTCCTATTTGAACAATCATTACAGTTTGTTTAATCCTAGGATTATGAGAGTGTTAAACTTAATTCGAAAATAGCTTAAGGTGTATTCACATTGATTTTGGACATGACAGAAAACTCTTATGAATCTGATTATTAAGAATGATATTCATATTTGATCTCAAAAGTTATGCTAATTACATCTAAGTAGGTAGGCTCAATGGAAGATAAATTGAAATTTATTCCTATCAGATGGTATCTCGTTATTTCGGGTTGTTCAAGTAATGCCTTTGTAAATAAAAATGATAAGGTTCACATTCGCTTCTTAAGAAAAGATATCCGTGTGATTTTAACAATTTATAAGTCAGAATATAAATATTATAAAAAATAAATGATTCTTCAAAATGGAATTATCTCGAATAGGATCTTATTAAATGAGCGTAACCAAAATTATAAATATCAGTTATGGATTTTCAAACTTAGCGTTTAGGATTTTAATTCATAAAATTACAAAACTTGGTGAAAGTACAATTTTATACATGGTTGATAATGCACTTTTATACAAAAAAATAGAAAAGATTGAAAATAAGGGATGAGAATTAAAACGTGTTATTTTAAAAATTTGACGTATGAATATTTTGTCATGGAGAAATTTCCGTTTGTTAATAAGTAATTAAAAGTTCTCTCATATCTAATAGGCTATAATATTGTTTTCCCAGCATGACTCTATTGTTTAGAAAAGATGCAATCTACACTTGACATTAATTTCTACTGTCATCTAGAACAAATATAATAATATCAAGGAAGTATCAGTTTTTTACTTTTGCAGTAATTAGTATTTTGTCCAGTAATATGTGGTCGTTTGAACAGTGTTGCAAAATTTTCAGGATCTAATTCATAAAAAATTTTAATATTATAGTAGCAATTTTTCATGTTAAAAACATAATTTTATGATGTAAAGTAGAGCATATCAATGTATTGTCAATTGCTATCAAACAGTTTACTTCATTACACTACCCTCTAATCCAAATAAATAAATAATCTGTAATTTGACCTTATTTGGTGTCATTTGTTTCTCACAGTGATTCAGGCCAATAAGATTTAGCTAATTTTTGTTGTCCTTTTGTAAAATATCAAAATAATGAGTGAGTAAAGAATGAATCGAATGAATTTTTCCGATGAAACTACACTGTCGAAACTCTTTGGTGAAACATAGATTGTTGATAACGGCACTTAAAATGACTAATGATTTTCAAATATAAATAATAACTCCATTTCAAGGACTACAAAAAAGTTAAAAATTAAATTAAAAAAATATGATTGTTTAATGGCATTAATATCTTATAAATATAAAGAGACAGAAAACGGGTTCAGTTATGAGTAGTTTTTTTATTGTTTTGCAATGAAATTGATCAATTTAAAAATTATCAGGATAATCTTGAGATTCATGCGATTGATTATTAGCCGATATTTTCAAAAAAATTTAGTCGTTATACTCTAATTGTCATGGGTGTTTTGTAATTATCAAGTGCCAGCTTTTTCTGCATATAAAATAGTACAAAATTTAATAAAGCTAGTTAAAGGTTAGATTTAGGGATATTTAAAAAAAAACTTTTAAAAAGAGAAAAAAATATTTAATAAGATAATTTTAGTCTACATAATGTTCATTATCTTTACTACAAAATTTCTCGTAAAACTTCAAAAAGGCCAGATTCAGTTAGTAAATGAGTAAATATTCCACTGACATTTAAAATTTTCCACAAAAAAGTGAATGTTCCAAAACTAAATTCGATTAAAAAGCATAAAAATGAAACCAAAGGTTCCATTAATTAATTTGTTTACAAATTTGTGTCAAAAAAATCAACATCAAAACATTTTATTATTTAATTTAATTAAAAACAATAAAATTATCCGCCATTATTAGATTAAATATTTTCGAAAATAAACTATCCTTGGCGCATTCTTTGACTAACAAAAAATATTTTTAAACTAATTTTTTTCGGAAAATCATCAAAAATTATTTAACCATGGCTCTAAACACGATGTTTATAAGGAATTTTTACTTCTATAGTTAAACTATTCAGTAAAAGTAATTTCTAAATATCAACATTTTGCTGTATACGTCTAAATAATTCTTTATCATGGATTATATACCGACATCTTTTCGCATGTTAAACGATTGGGGTACACACTTCGTTCTTATCCGTACTTTGCTCTACTATGACTTATTGATATTAACAGGTAAAGTTTTTAAACCGAAATAAACTTATAAATTTATTTTATACATATTTATATTTGCACACTGTCATTCTACGAACGATTTTAAATAACATACTTTGTCTATCATTGACCTCACATGGTATCATAATTCCAAATGTAACACTGGCTGAATTTTATCAACGATAAGACCTAATCTCTTTTAAAGAAAATTTTATCGCATGTAATGAAATAACTTACCATAAGTTGAATACTCATAAAAAATCATGTTCTCTAAGGTTGTTTTAGTGAAAGTAAGAGAGGAATTCGGATATCTCTGACAGACCGTATGTTAAATAAATAAAATTTTAAACGTAAAAAATACAACTCAGTTGAGTTCCTTTAACAATGATAATGGTTTTTCAATTTTTTACTAATAACTTTTATGGTAAGTAGAATGTTTATTATTATCTTATCGATTCAAAAGCTCTTATAAAAGTGACACAAAAATATCAAATTATTTCTATTAAATTCGTTTTCTGATATTCTCAGCACTTTTTCTTTAATGTCAAAGTTTATTTTTGTTTCTTATTGACTAAAAGAAAGGCCCAATCTCAGTTGAATATATTTTATTTTTAGATAAAATTTTATGTGCAGAAATAGTTGTGTTAATAAAACGATTTCAAATCAAATAGAGGTGATTTAGTCGTCGTTTGAACAGTCATGATGATTTGAAACATGACACAGGCAAAAATATCGAATAAAATTTCTTAAAATTATCAGACGATAAAAGTCTACTGACATTTTTAAATAATTTTAACATGGTAAAATTTATGAAAATTATACCCTTCTGGTTTTAATGTAAAAATTTCTGTCTTGGAATGCATTATACTCAAGTTAAAAATTGCATTGGTTGTGGTGTTGGAAGTGCTTTGTTTTTGCATAAATTCTAGTAAAACTGGTTAATTAAGAAAAAATATTATGTTTCAAAGGTATTACAGTAATTTTCATTCATTATAGCAAAGTTACTCCATTATAGCATGCTCAGAAGCTAGTTTGATTAAAAATATTGATGCTAAAACGTTTTTTAGCCAAAGTAAAATGTCAAGGAAAGATTTAAATTGGCTGGTACCGTATCAAATAAACTAATAAATCAGAGAATAAAAATAAAATATCATAAAATACAATGCATAGCATAGATGAAAATAAAAATAAGTTGCCTAACAAAAGTTTATCAAATCAGCATGAACGTTTTAATTTTAAAAAGATCCAACCGATGATATGAAATTTATTTCAGAAAAATTTAAAATTTTGAAGTTTCTTAGAAGAACATCAAGGAATTAGAGCTTTTGGCACTTGCAAAAGAATGGTCTACCACACAGAAATTAGCATATCTGAGACTGTCTTTACCATCAGAGATTGATTGTAAAGTGGTGGCTAATTTCGATGAAGGTAAGCTGGTAGATCCCAGTGAAAATTTATACGCAGAGGTGAAGAGATTTGTGGTAGGATGTTTTAGAGCACTCCAACCAAAAGCCACAATCGGAGATTTTTTTAATTTGCTCATATGGCCAAGCGAGTCCGTTCATTCTTATGCTGCTCGTCTTGAACGATTTTTACAGAAAGTCGAACCAAGGTTGGCACAAGAAAACATTGTAACCATGATTAAGGAGAAAATTACGCAACTTATTCCCAAAAAGATGGCTTTATTGATGGATGCGAACAATCTAAGTCTAGAATGTTTGGTTTACAGAACACAGGAGTTCTTGAAAGAAGAAACATCCTCCGTTGTTGCGACTGTAAAAACAGACAACATTCAAGAAAAGCTTGATTTGCTAGCTAAAGAAATGAATCTGCTAAATTGAGGCTAGAGAAGCCAGAAAAGAGGTTGAAAAAGAATATTAGATGCTTTTATTGCAATAAAGTCGGTCATTTTGCCAAAGAATGTAGGAGTAAATTCCTCAAGAGCTCCTCGAACGCTGTATATGACGAAACAGAACTTGAGGTCGAGACAAATGATTCGCTAGTCAAAGGATTAGTTGATACTGGATCCGCTAAATCATTAGTTAGAACTTCTTCTGTTAGGAATAATCATAATTTTCAAAATTACTCTTCTTTTTCACTTATGACCGCCAATAGTTCTATAATGAAAGTTGATGGAGCAGTTCAACTGTATGTAATCTTTAATGGGAGAAAAATTCCACATACATTTCTTGCAGTTTCAAAACTAAGTTATCCTGCCATTATCGGTCGCGATTTTTTATCCACTTATCACATAGGAATTGATGTATCCGCAAGAGAAGTTTTTGATATGAAGCAACAACACAATCTATGGAGTGTAAATTCAATTAATAAGCAATTGCAGAGTGAAAGGGGTAATTGTGCAAAACCTATCGAACTTGAAAGGATTCTGCAGAATTTTAATGACATCTTCTCAAAGCACGATTTCGATATTGGTCGTGCCAAAGGGATGTTACATCGAATAGATACAGGTTCTGCAGGACCTGTTTACAAGACAATATATAGAGTTCCGTTAGGACTCAAAGATGAAGCTGAACGTAAGATCACAGATATGCTGAATGCAAAAATCATTCGAGAAAGTAATAGCCCGTGGAGAGCCCCAGTAACTTTACCTCTGAAAAAAGACGGTACAAGAAGGTTCTGCGTTGACTTTAGAGGGCTTAACTCAGTTACAAAGAAAGACAGATATCCGCTACCAAATATTGATGATGTCCTACATAGATTATCAGGCTCAAAATATTTCACTGTAATGGATTTGAATGCTGCTTACTGGCAGATTGAGATTGCAGAAGCAGATAGAGAGAAAACAGCTTTTACTCTGGGCCCTGGACAAGGCACATACGAGTTTTGTGTGATGCCTTTCGGATTAGCGAATGCCCCTTCAACCTGTCAGAGAATGTTAGATTCAATTCTTAAAAACGAAAACAATGTCGCTTGCTACTTAGATGATATCATTGTATTTTCACCCGATTTCAATACACACATGTGTCATCTTGTGAAAATTTTGAGTAAATTAAAACAAGCAGGTGTAAAATTAAAAAGGAAAAAATGCCAGTTCGCACTTGAAAAGATCGAATTTCTAGGACATGTTATTGACAAAAATGGACTCCATGTAACTGAAGATAGGCGGAAAGGCATCCAGGAAGTTAAAATGCCCAAAAATCATAAAGAGATGCAGCGCTTTCTAGGAATGTGTAATTATTTGAATAAATTTATCAAAAATTATGCCGAGATTGTAAGCCCACTTTATTCTTTAACTTCATCTAAAAAGAAGTTTGAACCATTAAAAGCTCATCATAATGCCTTTGAAAAAATAAAGGAAGCCCTCAACAATATTAAAGTACTTGCATTCCCTCTTAGAGACTCAAAATTTATTGTTCGAACAGATGCTTCGGACGTTGCGATTGGCGCTTCATTATCGCAAGTAATAAAAAATCGTGAAAACTTTTTGTTCTTTGCTAGTAGAAAGCTTAGCAAAGCAGAAGCTAACTACTGTACAACAGACAAGGAGCTGTTAGCCATTATTTGGTCACTAAAGAAATTCCGACCATATCTCTTGGGGAGAAAATTTGATCTTTACACAGATCATAATCCACTTAAATATTTAGCATCATTTCGGGATTCCCACAACCGTAGGTCAAGATGGCTGATGCTATTAAATGAATATGACTTCGAGATTCATCACATTAATGGTAAGGAGAACAACGTAGCAGATTTTCTTTCGAGATCTGTGAATGTTATATCTTTTAATATCGGGGATGATCTAAGAGCAAGCCAACAGACTGACACTGATATCAAACAGTTAATCGAATATTTAACTGGAAGAATTACGGAACTGCCGAACTTAAATAAATATATAAGCAAAATATCTCAAAATCTCGATAAACTGAAAGTTGTCGATGAGATTTTGGTCTATAAAGATGAAAAAGGAGAACGATTTATTCCCTCTGAAAAGGACATCAATGAAATAATTAAAAGCTATCATCAAAATGAAAGCTGTCATGCAGGAAAAAAGAAGACAGTAAAGATGGTAAAAAATTACATGTACTGGCCGGGAATGACAAAAGATATTTGCGAATTTATATCCAATTGTGAAAATTGTCAAAAAACAAAAATTCAGCATCCCTTAAAACGAGCAGAACTTTTTCCAATAGTTCCTCGGTGGCCAAGAGAAGAATGGTGTGCTGACTTTATAGGACCTCTACCAACTACAGAGAATGGTAATCGATTCATTTTGTTATTCGTCGAAAGGTTTTCCAAATGGATAGAAGCAGTTCCCGTTCCAAATCAGACAGCTATTCTCACATCACGAGCCCTCTTTGAAAATGTAATTGCTAGGCATGGCATTCCCAGTGTGTTACATACAGATCAGGGGACACAATTCGAATCGGAAATCTTAAAGAGCTTATGCTTAAATTTTGGGATATCTAAAACGCGATCCAGTGCGTATCATCCTCAAGGAAACGGATTGGCCGAACGCTCTGTGAAATCATTAAAGGACAAATTGCGAAGTCTTGTTCTAGAAAACGAATATGAATGGGATGTGAATCTACCAAAGGCATTAATGGCTCTTCGCATGCTTTCAAGTGAGACCACAGGCTATAGTCCATTTGAAATTATGTATGGCAAAAAGCCAAAATCCCTGATGTATGCTGCACCAGTAGAAGACGACAAACGAAATAACGAGGATGCATCAACTTATTATGAACAATTACAAAGTAGACTTAAAAGAATAACTGACAAAGTACAAAACAACATTAACATATCACAAAAATCGTATAAGAAGTACTACGACAAAAAAACGCCAAGCAAAAACGATGATTATGCTAAAGGTGATCTGATACTGCTTAGAAGAAACAGCGAACATAGTTTGGAACCTAAATATGATGGTCCTTATCCGGTCTTAGCAAAGTTAGGTCCTGTTACCTATGAAATCGATTTAGGACAAGAAAAGAAGATTGTTCACACAAACAGATTAAAACAATCTAAACGGCCTATAAGATTAAACCCGAACTATAAAGACTTTATGCGAAGGGACTACCCCAACTTTGCTAGGGGGAGAAATGTAATGTTGGTAAAGAATATTCTAGAAACTTCTAGAGATACTTCGCCGAGACCGCCGTAACTATATATTCGTAGTTTCTCGTAGATTATTTATTGCGATTTGGTATGAGCATTACACAGCACATGAAAAAATTTTCCGATGATTTAAATTTTTAAAAAAAGTATCATCAAACAGAACGTGGAGAATTTGATGAGAATTTATATTCAGAAACAAATATAAATTTATTTTGAGAGTTCATCTTAGATTATTATGTAAAATCAAGAACTATACTATTTTTCATTAGAATTTAAATTTTTAGTAATATTTATTTAAATTAAGGTCAAAATGCGAAACCAAACTCTAAATGTCATCGAATGCGACAGATCAACGGCGTTTTTCAGAGGTATTTACTATTTTAAGGTTTATTATTAAATTTCAAAATCTTTTAATTTAATTTCAAATTAGTTTGTCAAATATCGAACTTTCAATTAAGAATTGATAAAAGCAATTATAATATTATAATTAATTAGACGACCTCTCCTTTTGTCAAACATCTCTTAATATATCAAGGTTTATTCTGTATAAGCAATTCCATTGATAATAAATATTTTTACTTTTTTAACAATTAATCTTTTTTAAGTTTCATTTAAAGAAAATCCTTGTATACTAGATTTCTTGCTTTTTAATAACTCATTAAAAATGGAATTTTAAAATAAGAAGTAAGGAGCTAAAGACTGAAAAACAAAAATTTAAACAAGTCTATCTTAAAATCTTAAAGAAATATATACAATCGGTTTATGTATTATCCAAACAGCGTCGTAATTACCAGACTTGACATGAAAATTTTATATTCCAATGAGATGATAGTTAAGAAAATTTAATTAAAGTTTTCAAATGAATTTAATGAAAAATCATTGTTTATTTAATCTATTGCCTTCACCACTAAGATATTTAACTTCGACCAGTTGCTACATTTCAAATAACAGTCTCATTATTATGTCTTCAGAATTTTCTATGCCTTAGGAAAAGATAATTTAAGCTAATCAACACATTTTATTTTTGTTTATTCTGTCGATTCTTCAAGTCTCTGGATGTAGGGAGCACAGGACTCTCAAGAAGTAATTTTAAAAAATAATTTAAATTTTTAAGCTAAAGTTTAGGTCTCTTATGTTAAACCAAAAATCGTTTTACAAACTATCCTTTATTCTCCAATATACAGTGACACAAAAATTTGATTCAAATTATGCTACAAGTTTTTGAAGCGAAAAGGCACAAGTTGAAAAAAAATTCATTCCAATTAGTTTATTTATTTTACGGTTCAGTTTACGTTTCTTGTTTTCATCAATTTTATTAAGTATGATATCACTATTTGTAAAATATTTCTATACTGATAAAATGAAAATTTTGGTAATTTATTGCAAATATCAATAAAATTGTCTTTAAAATGATAAATTTAAACTCTTGGTTACAATTGGCTGTTTAGTAACGATTTAAGTTATGTTCTTAGCAAAAAAAGTTGAAAAGTGTTGTGATTACCATGTGTTTCATTCGAAAATAAAACTAATAGTGATCTATTGAGTATAAATTTATTATTTAAGAATTTGATTGAATTTACTTTTGACTATTTAAACACCTTTTGATATATTTAAAAAAAACCATTTATTAGCAATCTTATTTATGTTTGGCATCGTTGATATTGAGACCAAAAATTATTATATTAAATGAGAAACCATTTATAAAGCATATTTTAATTGATGAACTGGCAGAATGACCAATAATCTAAGAAAAGTTAGCATCGTTAAAAAATGCCTGTAAAAATAAATATGATTCATGAAAAAAATTGTCTAGTTAAAATTGATAAAAAAAAATATTTACGCTAAAGAATATATTTAAGAAATACTCTATTTTCAGTTAATTTTGAGACCCTTCAAAAAATAAATTTAAATATTATCTTCAAACTTCTTGAACTTTTTGAAAAGGGTCAAGTATTAAAAATAAAAATAGCCTCAAGTGTTTGTTATCTTAAAAAATATTTTATTATTTTTTTAAAATATAGAGTTATAAATTTTAAACCTGATTCCTTGAAATAGACTCTATGTCTTAGCCGATTAATAACTCTCTTGTATAATAAATGTATCTACAATTTTTTGTCTAAAAATAATTTTGTTTTGAATTAGCATCTAAATTTTTAATGAACTCATGATGGTGGTGTGAGAATAAACTTCACGGCTGACCCTAAATGGTGATTAATTTTGAGTAAACTCCTTTGTGTCTTGCATTATTAATTTTTCTAATTTTATACTAGTGATTGGGCTAATAAAAAAATATAGTAAGATAATATTTAGATGAACCTGTAATAAAATTTAATGTTCGTTAAGCGACAGAAAATACCACTCTATAGGTACGATAGATCAATCTGAAATTTTTACACGCTGTTTAATAATCAAATTTTTAATCAGGAAGTAATATCATGGGATCTTATCATTTCTAAACCGGGAATAGAAACCGAACTCGTTTTTATTTTTTTTCCAAAATTTATAATCAAAATAAATCGTACGACACAGATAATTTAGTTAGTATAAACCTCAACTTTCTTATCTCCCCGAGTTATTTTTATTTTAATAACAATTCAATTATTCCTTTCAAGCCAATAAAGCAAAAGAAGACTAATTTGCCAAAGATATGAAAGAAATAAAGTTTTTACATTTAAATGATTAAGAGAGGTATTGTGAAATTTAAATAAAAGTACTTTAAGCAAAGCTTCGCATAAGTAAGCAAAAGACGCTTGTCAGTAATGATCAAAACTGAAAAGAACCCATACATTATTTTCAAAGCTAAAAATATTTGTATGAATTGACTTTTCGCCAGAAAACAACTTCTCATTCAAAAAAATTTTTCATCCAAAATTAAAATAAATGATGATTGTAAACTTTTAGACTGACTCTATCTCCCAGATCAAAAGATGGTTGATCATTTATCGAAATGAATTTCTATCACTATTCACATTTGTGTAAATAAAACGTTTTTTTTTTATTATATTCTATACTTTCACAATGATAATAAACAAGATTCTAGTGATAAGGTAACGCAACAAATAAATAAAGCTGAAATTAAGGAAACTGGTCAATGTTCAATCATATTATATATTCAGTTCAGGACATTTTGATACTTAATTATTGCCCAACTTAGCTGAAACTAAAATTGAAAAATCAAAGAATTAACTGGTAACTACTAAATACCCCATTTAGTGGAACTGTATTAACAACTTTTCAAAGGATCATGCATTTACTGTAAGTTGTGCAAGCAAGACTTAATTATTTCGGTCATTATCAAAAGTGTTTTATCTTTAACAGTTATTTATGATTGTCTCAAAATCAAATACAGGGTTCGTAAATATATACCAATGCAGTTATTGAGTTTTCGAATCCGTATCAATCAAATAGAATGTGGCTGAAGCGTTAAATATCAGATGTTTAATAACAGCGAGAAGATCATATCGATGGCTAATACATTAAAAGGGATATTTTACAGAAAACTCAACACTATTCTGCACTTAAAATATTTTTGGAGATCTCGTTAAGTAGTCATTACGCTTCAATTACCTCAATTAAATATTCAAAAATCATGTAAACGCATAATTTTATCTGTTGTGCTAAGAAAATCCAACAGCAGGGGTGCACAGAAAAGATTCATGTAAGTAGCAAATAAAACATAAATCTTAGAACATGATTCGTAGGTGCAAAATTTTACTTAATAGTTTTCGCCGATTTTCCTTCAATGCTTAGGCAACATAAATAAAAACTAAGATTATGAGTAGCGCGTCTTGAAACGAAATCCTACCCTGCATAATCAAGCTATTATAGAAAAATAGTTGCCTTCCTATTTCAAAAACATTGACGAAAGCGTTGACAGTGATAAGCTTGGTAAAAATGTGCTGTTACCTAAAGATTACTCTAAAATTCTACCTCAACTAAGTTTGTCGTTTGGAGAGAGCCGAATTTCGATTAATCTAACAGGAGTATTTATATAAGTGTTATTTTCTTCTACATTATTGATCTTTAATTTCAAAAGCTATCGATAAAATATTTTTAATATCATGAATAAAATCATAGAGATCCTTGTTGGCGGTTGATTATTAAATAGTCGGAAACCATCGTAGATTATTCTAGATTAGTTTTTATAATGGCTCCAAAGCGTGATCCAACATTTGGCGCAGTCGGCAATGAACATAAATTATTCAAAGTCAGCCCGTTGGTTCGTGGATGTGACGTAAAAATTTGGTTCAGCCGGTTCGAGATGGCAGCCGCAAAATTTGGTTTATAACTCGAAGATTGGACGCGTGAAGTTTTTTTAACTAGTGAGGAGGATATCTTTCGAGCTCTGGTATCTCTTGGATGTAAAGAGCAATCACCTTACCAGGAGGTAAAAAGAATTAATTGTGAGAGATATGGAGACACTAGAAACACTTTTGACATCCAGACTGAGCTTTATAATCGTAAACAGAGAGATGGAGAGACACTTGATGAGTTTCATGAGTGGTTGAAACCGAATGGGAATCTCGCATTTACTGATTGGGATATTAATAAGGTTGACTCTATCTTAATGAATATTTTTATAGTAGGTATTCACTCCAAATTTGTAAGAAGTTCGCTCAAAATTCGTCAACCTGGATCCCTTGCAGAAGCCTTGAGTTAAGCTAAACGTCTTTCTTTGATTGAGTCTTCCGAGGCTGAATCTGATTTGGGCCCAATTCAAGCAATTCAAGTAACTAAGAGAACACCTATTGAAACCGCTGATCCTTCTATTTGTTACCTTAAAACAGACTTAAATTCGCTAAAAGATTCACTACGAAAAATTGAAGAAACAATTCATTGTAATCAAACCAACCGTTCTCATCTAAAAAATATACGCTGCTATAAATGTGGACGATTAGGTCACGTTGCTAGATTTTGCCGTAATTATGTTGTTCATTCCTCTTTTTATAACTCAAATGTTCTCCTTCTAAATGGCAAAATGTTTGGAAAACCTACTAAGTTTTTGATCGATTCTGGCGCCTCTGTTTCAGTTTTACACATAAGAATTATTCAGAATTCAATGGCAGATTTTAATATGGATACATCTGTTGAAATTTCTTTGGCAAATGGCCACAAAATAACGTCAATCGGTTCAACATCGGTTTCTTTCGAAATTGAAGGAAAGAAGACAAACCACAAATTTTTAGTTTTTGATAGTATCCTTTACGATTGTATCATTGGACTAAATTTTCTATCCAAACATAATTGCCTTTTGGATTTTAGAAATAGAAAAATCCTTTTTAGAGAAACTGAATTTGTTATAGAAAATGTCACGTCTCAAGAAAATATAAACATTCTTAACAAATCATTCGATAATAAGAATTTAGACGATCTTCTTAGGAGTTTTTCACACTTATTTGCAAAGGATAATCACATACCTTTCTCTCCATTTGTCCAACATGTAATAAATACTAATTCCCATCAACCTATCAGAGAGTGACTACAAGAAAGTTTCCTTTGAATCTTAGAGAAAAACTCAAATCCATTATTGATGAATATCTGAAGTGTGATATTATTGAGAGATCGGAGAGCCCATGGTCCTCAAACTGTCTTCTAGTTAAGAAGAAAAATGGTGATTATCGTCTTTGTGTAGATTATAGAAAACTGAATCAAATAACGGTCAAGAATTCTTTTTCACTGCCAAGAATCGACGATATATTGGATTCCCTTAACGGTGCAAAAATATTTTCTTCCATCGATCTCAAGTCAGGCTATCACCATATTTTAATCGATAAAAATGATCGATCGAAAACGGCTTTCAATACCCCTTTTGGTCTATTTCAGTTCAAACGAATGCCCTTTGGTTTATGCAATGCACCCGCTACCTTTCAAGCACTTATGGAAACAACACTGAAGGAACTCATTGGAAGATGCTGTTTTGTTTATCTCGACGATATAATTGTTTTTAGCAAAGACTCAAAAAATCATCTCAAAGACATACGCATGGTTTTAGAAGCATTAGGTAAAGCTAATCTAAAAATAAATCCCCTTAATTGCAAGTTTAATCAAAAAGAAATAAACTATCTTGGATATATAATCGACGAGAAAGGAGTTCGGACAGATCCCCAAAAAGTATTAGCAATACACAAAATGTTACCACCAAAGTCAAGAAAAGAACTCCAACGATTCCTTGGACTCTGCTCATACTGTAGAAAATTTGTTTCAAATTTCGCTGAAATATCAGTTCTTCTTAATATGCTATTAAAAAAAGAACAAACTTGGAGTTGGGATGAGAAATGTCAAAGAGCATTCGAACTTTTAAAAGAAAAACAAATTGACGACGTAATTTTGCCTCACCCAGATTTTTCACAAACTTTTACAATTGATACCGATGCAAGTAACTTTGCTTTGGGGGCAATTATTTCTCAAAAAATAAATGGAAGCGAAAGAGTTGTTGCTTCTGCAAGTCGTGTTCTATCGAATACGGAAAGGAATTATTCGGTGACGAAGAAGGAAATGCTAGCAGTCATGTACGGTGTAAAGCATTTTAAAGCTTACCTACTAGGTAAAAAATTCAAAGTGAGAACTGACCATAATTGTTCAAAGTGGTTCAAAACATTTAAAGAACCCGAAGGACAACTAGCACGGTGGTTGGAATATCTTTCTCAATTCGATTTTGATATTGAATACAGAAAGGGACAAGAACATATGAATGCAGATTCCCTCTCGCGATCATGTGGAATTGTTTCATCGATTCAAGAAAACAATAATTTTCTTATAAATCAAGAAACCATTGTTAAAATAAAACACGAAGATTCCGACATATATCACATAAAAGAGTTGCTAGAAGATGAAAAAATTCGAATTGATTCAAAATGTCAAAGTTTCTTTTCGAAAATTTTATATGGGATGAAGCCGAATCTTATAATAATTGATAAAGTTTTGTATAGAAAATATGAATCGAAAATGAAAATGTTTCTTCGAGTAATTCTACCGAGAAATTACCATAGAGATATCTTAAAAATTTATCACGATTCACTATCGGAGGGTGGACATTTATCATTTGAAAAAACTGTTGACAAAATAATGAAACGATTCGATTGGTATAAAATGCGTTTTGACGTCAAAGCTTGGTGCATGTCTTGTGTTGTCTGTCAGCAAAGAAATAGTCTTAGCCGAAAGCCTATTGCTCCACTCTCAAGTTGGCCATCTAATTACCCCTTTCAAAGAGTGGCAATGAATATTTTAGGGCCATTACCTACAACCAAGAATATAAATCGATATATATTGGTGGTCGGAGACTATTTTTCTAGATGGACAGAAGCATACTCACTAAAGACAATTGACAGCCAAACTATTGCTAATACCTTAATCGACCATTTTTTCTCACGTTTTGGCTGTCCTGACTCTTTACATTCCGATCAGGGAACAAATTTTGACTCAAGACTGATAAAGGACATTTGTCTTGCACTGAATATTAAGAAGACCCGAACGACGCCCTATCACCCGCAGTCAGATGGAATGGTTGAACGATTTAATAGAACCATTGTGGATATGCTTAGTAAATCGATAAAGCTGACAAGTGACTGGGATTTACTACTTCCTAAACTTATGATGATTTATAGAGCAACAACTCATAAGACAACAGGATTGTCCCCCTATTTTATTATATTTGGTCACGAGTTTGTGTATCCATCAGATTTGAAATTAGCTAAGATAACACCTCAAAGCTGTCACGATCATGTTTATAATACAATGAATAAAATCAAAATGGCGAGTGAGCTTGCCAAAAGAACTTCAAATTCTGAATTTTAAACGAACTAAGCTTTATTATGATAAATCAACACACGAAAGGAATTTCGCGAAGGAGGATTTAGTCCTTGTTTTTGACCCAGTATATAAAGGCAAGTTCGAACCTAGATGGAAGGGACCCTATATAATTTTAGAGAAGATGTCCAATTGCAATTATTCCGTTCTTATAGACAACAAACCCAGATTGCTACATGTCAATCAGATCAAAAAATTCAGAAAAAGAGAAAGTGACGAGGAGAAGATATCAGCTCTCGAATCTTCGGGGGAGGAAGTGTTGGCGGTTGATTATTAAATAGTCGGAAACCATCGTAGATTATTCTAGATTAATTTTTATAATGGGTCCAAAGCGTGATCCAACAATCCTATAAAAAAATGAAGCTATATTCTTGCAAGATTGAATGTTTTGTCGCAACTTTATTTTGATATAACATTTTGTGATTGTGATCAATGAATTTGTGGCATGATCAAATTATTCAAACAATGAAATAATTGTTAAAATGCACAGTTTTAAACAAGAAGGGCCTATGCTTTCGTGTGATGTAACAGAATTAAAATAGATTCGATTAACTGTACAGTCCTTAGGAAGTTAAGTATCAAATAACTTACCAATCACTGTAAATTAAACAACTTACATTGTTATAACAAAGAGTAAAGAGTTTGAGAAATTGGATAAGCCAGAAAGAACACTAAAATACTAAGTCGAGTTACTCTTTGTTTCTAACAAATGTAATTATTCTATATTGAAAATCTTAATACTGTAAAGGTCTAGAATGCTTAAGCAATGGAATGAGATGGAAATAAAAAATGAAAAGATGAAAAGATTTAACGTTGTACAAAATGATAAGTTGCAGAATTTCAAGAAAAATTAAAACTTGTATTTTATTACTAATGGATGACGTTGCTATAATAATAAAACATTTGATTACTTTAGATATCCATCTCTCGAGCCAAAGGCTTTTTAAACAATGTTCTTTTGAAGCCGAAAACTTTGCGCATTCAAAGCGAATCTAATATTAACATAAAATTCTACCTTTTTTCGATTAGGTAAATTGAATTTATTTCTCAACATTTGAGCTAAACTTTTTAAACGAATGTTAGCAGAACATGTTAACTTATTACGCTTACATTCTAACAATTATTTGACAAAGTACTGCGACTTTTCTGAATATAATTAGTAAAATTACGAATCAACCGGTCGAAGTTCGATCCCAATCAGTTCGTCAGAATATTCGTCAGCGCGCTGTATTATTTCCCTTTTGAAATTAATTACAACTTAAAATTAAAAATAAATCTAACGATCTGAACAAAGAGGAAGAAAATTTTGAACAAGTTTGCTAAAGGCCGTGTCTTTTCATGAAAAATTTTAACACTTACTTTACCATACTGTTTTTTTCTGAATCACTTAAAGAATTATTACATGTAGGACATGAATATGGTGTAGATGACATTAGAATAGAATTACAACGAGAGCACACTGGAGTAAAATTTGTTAATTACCTCTATGAAGACAGGGAAGTATTAAGAAAGCTTCATTCATGAAATAACCACACATGGGACATAAAGATGAAAAGTAAATGTCTTTTAATCGCTAAAAATCGAACAATAAAAACCTCCATGGTAAACTTTCAATTAATTTTTGATATATAGTAGTACGCATGTGCTAATTCAAAGTGTACACACGCCGTTTCAAACATAACATTTTTGAGAAATTGTACTTCTATTGAGTAATATTATGAACTTTAATACTTATGTACTATCTTAAGATAGTTGCTTAACTTAGGATTATATTTCTAACGAGAAAGACTTTTTTTCACAATGAAAGATCCACAATGAATTTTTTATGAAAATTATAACTTCCTTTAGGTATAACTCAGGAGTTAATTTTTTTAGAAATTTCAGTGGGTTTGAATTTAAATATAATTACATTGTTAATTTTAACTCTTAAAAAGAGAACTGCCAAACACACCGATGTGTACTTTCAGGATTGTCATTGAGAAGCCTTGAAATTTTTCAGTATTTTTTCTTAAGAACAATTCTCGGGTTAAAATTAATTTGAATAAAAATATTATTGTTCGGATAATTCTCATTAAAAGTTTAAAGTTTAGTTTCATCTAATTGAAATATTTAGAGTTGTGAGAACGCGAATGAAGATATCATTTTTCTAGTAAATGAAAAAATCATCTAAAAGATAAAAAAAGTATTTTTAATTACTTTAATCAAAATTATAAAATAAGAATTTCTCATGGAACGAGAATCAACTTTAAGAAAGGTTTTACTTTGCAAGAATAAATAAAGATAGAAACGCTCTTAATTGCATTCTAGGTTAGTAAATGTTAAAAGATTCACTAATATTATAGCAGAAATAATCAACTTTAATCGCAGTCAGAAAAACACAAAAGACTTTTCATTGTATGTATGACCTTTAACCAATCAATCAGAAATAAAGAATTTCGCCGATAAAATATAAACGCACATCAGCTTCTAGTGTGCAATATTATTAAGTCTATTCCATGGCAGGTTAGAATTACAACAAAGTTTCAAGAAATTAACCAAAATCGTCTTGAAACCTACACGTAGCTTTATGGACAATATTCCTTAATTCTCGTTAAAATTTGACTCATAAGTTTTTTCTTGAAAGGATAAGATGTAATATCTTGGCTTACTACTTTCTAATTATGTTCAAAAAATATTTTAGGAACTCCTTTATCAATTACTTATACGATTCTATTTTCAAAACTCTAGTTTTGTAACTTTAATCTAATCTATATCATCACTCTGTCAAGAGAGTCCTGGCCAATGGCACTGACAGTATAACCTTGTTTATGTTAGCAGGTTTTTGAATTTTTCGGAAAAAACAATTCCCGCTATTATTTATCGAACAATTCGTAAAAACTGTGGTGTTAATTACTAGATATTGGAGTTGGCCGGTTTTAATAACTACATCTGCAAGTAATTCTATTCGCATCTAAATCGTCCATTCATGACCTCAATCCAACTTTTGTTAACTTGCTAAAATTACATGATTCTTGATCGATCCTTGTCGAATAAAAGATTTAAATTTTAAAATTTGTAAAACAATTAATGAGTAATAGAATCACTTCAGTCATTATTTTTTGAAAATTTTTATGAGTTATCATTTAAAAGTGGTTTTTGTAAACGATTTATAGTTCAAGAGATCATTTAATTTTTTGTGTTATAGTTTACAAAAATCAACATAATTTCGATTTTTATTTTATATTAGTGTTAGTACAAAAATTTTTTCACATGTTTAGCATTGAAAAGAAAAATTAAATTTCAGTAAGATTTAGAAAGTCAGAGCCATGCAAGGTTAAGATTCTTAAAAAATACTTCCAATATTTTATCAAAGAAAAGCGCAACAACACAGAAATTAGAGTTTGACCGGTCCCTGACTGTTTATTGCCATACATGAAAATGTCTGTCGCGTCAACATCAGACTGCGATCTTCAACTACTATATTGTGTTGCGGAGTTGATAATCCCTTTTGGTATTTTTTTATTTTCAACTATATAAATAATTTTTGATAATTTTTTTATCCTAAAAATTATAAAAAAAACTTTAATTTATCATAAAATGTTGTGTATTAAAATATTGGATGGCAGATTCGTTTTTTACAGAAGTTGGAAAGACACCAGTATGAGTGCACATTAGTTAAAGGATTTCCATGTTTAAGAATACAAAGTGAGAAGTTATTTTGCTCTTAAATTTGCATGATTTGGCAGTAATGTGTGCAGCTGAGAAAAACAAAAAAAAAAGGAATAAAATACAGAAAACTCTTAGAGTAGCAGTATTAATTCTTATAAGTCAAAACATCACTATAATTTTTTCATTTGCTAGCTTTAGGATCAAAATACAACTTTCTTAATGGCAGAAAATCTTACTCTGATTGTGAATTTATGAAAAACTGAATTCTCGATGTCCCAAATTAAGCTTTTTAGACAAAAATTAAATTTGATTAATTCTGTTTATATTAAGAACTGTGACTAAAATAACTAGAGTAATTTAATGAGATATTTGATCCAAATTAAAGAACTTTATTTTCATTTTAGGAATTTTTAGCATTAAAGATAAAACCTGATCTTAGTGGCATTGCATAGTATATCATATTTGTTCTTTGAATTTTAGAAAAACTTTAAATCATTATCGAATAACTTTCTATTTAATAAATTTGACACACTCTATCGGGATATAAATTAGCGATTGACGGAAAAACGCCTAGTTATTATGCAATTACTAGTCCCGAAACTCTTAGATCTTACTTTGATAGTTCTGCTATTTTGTTGAATTAATGCAATTTCATTAAAAACACTGGGTCACTAGATTGGAAATGTCAATTTCAACAGTGAATCATATTTCTAATTTTTATACATACCTGTAAGTTATGCGTATAATTTTACTCAAAATGAAATATTTTGTAAATCAAATTGTGAAAATTGTTATGTTTATCAGTTTTAGAGGATTAGATTACGGACATCTTATCACACAGATCAAAGATTGACGGTCTGACAACAGTGATATTTTTTATCAGGAAAATATAGGTGTTTTTAGTGTTGAGAAATTAAAAAAAAAACTGTCTGAAAACTGATAAAACGAATCAATAAATTAATTGCGATAAAATTGAAGATATAGATAATTGTTAAGTTTTTAAATCAAAATGGGAGTTTGATTTAGTGTTTGCTGTCGATCTGTTTGAGTAAATGAAGAAGTTAAACACAAATCATTAATAAGCGAGTAATTTTTACTCATAAAATATTGTCAACCAGGAGTAATCAGAATGAGGATTAACCTGTTTACTTGCTCTCTAAGTCAGAATATCACACATCGGATTTTTTAACTGGAAACAATGGCATTTTATTTGATGCCAACTGAGAACAACACCATAATTATATCCTTACGACACAATTTATTTACATTTCCAATTGGGGACTAGGAAACACCCTGCTGAGTTATATCCGTCCAAGAACGTCTGTAACTAACTCTTAAAACTTACAGGATGCTCTTGAACTGGAACTGATTCAAAAACATTGTGGCTCGACCTTGAAAGAGAAATTTAATCTGAACTAATTTAAAAATTTTCTGCTTCATTCAATTAGTCAATATTTTTTAAACTAAGAAGTATTGTCATTAAGCTAATTTTTCTGTTCTCGCCATCATATATTTTCTAACAAATATTTTTCACCATGAACATTAAAAATACAGAGCTTCTTCTAATTTAACTGAGGTCAAGCTGCTGCATTTTTCCGATGATTTTTGTGTCGAAAATTTTGGGAAATTTCAATCAAAGTGTTCAAATCATCAATCAATCACAGGTATCTCATCGAAATGATCGGCTATTGAAGTAAATTACAGTCAATACAAAAAAATACTTTTTAGCGGATTTCTTTTTATGAAAACGATTTTAACTAGTCGAAATAACCATATTCTTGCATTTATCAATTCAAATTAAATTATTGATTTAGAAATGCGGTCCATTAATGATATTATTTTCCGAGAAAGGCATGCCGACTGTAAAATTTCTAGGCCTGGGTTACAATGTAAAGATTGTCATCTAACAAAGTATCGCTTCAAAACTGCGATTAATTAAGTGACAGCATTCAATAACTAAAACTGTGCACCTCTTCTCGGATTTAGAAGACCATTTATTTTTAAGATAAACTAGAATTCAAATGTCATCTAGTGAAAAGGAATGATCTCGTGAGTTTTAGCAGACCTTCTAAAGAAGAATTAGCTATTGATATACAAAAGCCTTGTGTTATAAATTTTTAGTATGAAAATAGCAGAGCTGTTTAGAATACCTATTCCCTTAGTTCATTCAAACAAACAAGCAAATACACATTTTCATATATGAGTAAAAGATTCTGCTGAATTTTTAAAAGTGTGTTTTCTCAGAAGTTTATGAGTTTTAATTGTATAAATAATGGAATAATGATACAACAAAAGATTATCTGAAACATTTTGCAAAATTCATCATTCAATCAGTCAACGACTGTAGAAACACAAGCAGACTAAGAAATGGTTGATTTAACGATGAGGTTTTATCGACTAAACAATTAGTAAATTTTCTTAAAATAGGTTAAAGTAAATTGACATGACAATGTGCAATGACAGAAAACACATGAACATAAAAAATAATTTTTAATTTAGTGCAAGAAGTTGTGAATACACTCAGGATTGAACCATAAGCAGTGTTTTTTATTTTTCATCCGTAGTCAGACCGTTAACACACCATCACATCACTGATTAAATAATTTTTGAATTTTTGATAAAACTAACCTCATTTAATCTTGCTTTTAAACTTTAACTTTAAATATTGTTTTCATGTTGAGAGAAAATTTAATTGAAATTCTTTCTCAAAACACAAAAATCTTATTAAATCATTAAAGGTAAATAAATATTTATAATCTATTTACCTTACTAATATTTTTTAATTAGGTGGTAATAATTTTTTGTATCTGTTGAATAATTAGTCTGAAGAAACTCCATCACAATAATGCTCTAACTAATTTTAAAATCTTTAGAGCGAACAAGAAAATTGAACTTAATTTTTCTGCTCAAAATTTTATAAATTCGATAATTTGTTAAAATATTTTAAAATTAAACAATTAGAGCTTGCCAAACTAATCAGGTTATTTTTGGCTACCCAAAGAATATACTTGTGGGAAAATTTTTCGATTTGAACTTGAATGGTTTAATGTTTGCAAATTATTTAATTTTAAAATCAGGGAAACGAAGAATCAAAAGTTTAACTTTGTGAATTTTACTAGTGAGGAGGATGAACTACGCCGCAAGGCAAAATCCTCTAATCTTACATTTTTTTATGTTTTAACTTCATTATACATCTCTTTTTTTACACGAAACACTAAATTCAAAAGTTGATTATCGAAAATATCAGTAATTTGCCCGATCACTGATGAATGTTCAAAATAAAATATTCCTTTATAAGACCTTGTGATTGTGGGATATTTATAAGAGGTTGTTCCGATTCACAAAACTATTTTTATCGACATATCGTATTTTTATTTCGATAAAAAAAGCCAATTAAATAGAGTAGATTGTTATAAAATTCTGACTCTCTCTACAGACTATCTGCAGAATTAAACTAATAATGTAATAAAATTATGGGCAATTATTAACATCGAATTTTCTGCTTTATTCCCCATGGATTTTCAACCATTTTAGAAAGGCCATTTATTCATGTTTTTAGCCATATTTTTCCAAAGTAAACTGATTAATAATGTGAAAGCTGATTTTCTGTTTATTTACTTTTGTATTTTTTCAAGAAATATTTCTGTATAATAAAGCAAAAAAGATACTAAAGATGCTAAAATTAACTTAAATTTAAAATTAAAAGTCAATAATTTTGAAAGGTCAATTCACATTTTTATGATAATTTAGAAAAAATAAATAAAATTAAGATAAAGTCGTTGAAAGGTGATCATCATGCTGTCATAGGGAATTTGATATTTTGTATCGGGTCAATAATGTTAGTACAATAAGGGTAAGAAATTGAGTTTAAAAATGAGCTTTTCAAATACAAAGATGTTGGAGGTTTAAACAATTCGACTTATATAAAAAACAGTTGTTTATCTAAAAATATTTTTGCAAATAAAATATAAATTTGAAACTGCCACATATGTGAAACATTATAAATATTTTACAACTTTTCAGGTTTATTACCATTTTTGATGTCGGATCACTTAATGTGTACATTAAAATACTTTTATAAAACTTTTTTAAAAGAATAAAATCAATGCGATATAATCTTATTGATAGAGCTTTGATGTCATTTAATTAAACATTTAAGTATACTAATAACATATTCTATTGATTAAAAACAAAGTTATGTTGCTCAAAATATAATTATAAAAGCATTAAGTTTAATTACAGACCATAATATTTTGAAATTTTTCACTAACTATCTTGATATATCTTATGAGAAAAAGAAGATTCAAGCGATGTTTATCATCACTCCAAAGCTCCTATTAACTTAATAAGAAATAAATAAAATTGTTTATTTTGAACAGGTGTTAGAATCCTTATTTGTAAATTGAGCGAGGATAATTTTGTAGAGTTAAATAAAATTGAATAGTTCAGCAAGGAGCAAATAATAACAACTACAAAAAATAAAATAAACATAATTTAAAAAGTTAAGAAAATATGAAAAACGTCAGTCAAATTGTTCAAATGAAAGTCAATGTGAGCGGATTAAGGGCATTTAGATTATTCTTCTGCAAATTAAGCTCAACGCTGAAAATGATTTTAGTCTTATATATGAGTAAAGAAAAAATAAAATAAAATTATAATACTACTCTTAAATATTGAATATTAAAAAAATTTCGCAATTTTTCGGCGACGAGGAGGTAGAGAAGGGGAAGGGAGCTTCTTAGATGTTGAAGCTTTTGCTAATTGAATTAAATTCTTCGAAGGTCGAGGTGGAATTTTTTCTGAACTATAAGTTTTATTTGCGGATGATTTATTATCAGGATTTTTATCAAAAGATAAATTTGAGGTTTCACCATTATGAATACACTTGGATGATTGTAAGGCTGTGTTTGATGAAACCTTAGGTTACGATAAAAGTTAACATTGGCTTCTGAAAGACTAGTGGGAAGAGATTGGGATGATCGAACAAAAGAATCTTGTGTAATGACAAATTTTTCGTGTTCTTAATGAAAATAAAAAATTACCCGAAGAATTTTTTTTTGCAACACAACTACATCGAAAAATGCCCTGACGAGTCCCATCTATTGTTTTGCCGAACCAATAATTAGTTTCATTTTTTTCTGTCACATAGATCTCATCTCCTTCGTTTAGGTGCAAATCAATAGCAGTATTCCCCTTAAAGGAACGAATTGCTACATATATTTCATCGTTCTTTAATTATTTCTCAAATTACTTCATCTTTATTTTCTAATTGAGAAAAAATTTTTTTTTCTTCTTCTTCTCTTTTTCTTTGGATGAGCTCGTAAATTGAGTTATTCATGATTGAAAATTAACACGACTTTACTAGATTTTAACTACAATAATAATCTTGTTTAGTAAGCTTTTAGTGTATTGACTTGATACATAATTTGTAAGAATAGGTATTGTACTCTAAAATCAATATTTTAAGGAAAAAAAATACATGTTTACTCCAACCAAAAAAATAAAACTTTCAAAATTTTTCTAGAAACAAACGACACATGTATCTTAAAAAAATACTATAGCGATTAATTTAATATACTAATTACGACATTTTCCAATCACTATCGAGTAATGCACTACACTCTTTCCTTTCAATCCAATTAGGTTACTGCAATTTAATTGAATTTTTCGTGTTGAGTAAATAGTGATGTACTCTATAAAGCATTTCGTTTCTCTCTCTCTAAATTTTTAAATAGTATTCCATTTTTCTACCAGTGTGAATGACTCCTAAAAAATTTTTCAGAGATTTTTGCTCTTGCGCTTTTTAATTTAAAAATCGACGTCTTTTTCGTAAAGTCTTAAGTTTTCAGATTTATAATGATAAATTTTGCTTTTGTCTCAATAAAATATTTCTTCGTTCAGCTAATTTACAAGAAATTTTAAGTTTTTTAATTTTTTTTTCTTAATTATTTGTGATTTTTGAAAGCTTGTGTAAATCTTTATTAAGTAACTTGTTCGATAACAGTTTTTCCTGTGTTTTTTATTATAGTTGTAAGTCAATTCAGGGGGTGTGAATTGGGTTGATACATGCTTTGAAGCTCTAAATACTTATAAAACTCTCTGTATGAATTTATCCCAATTTTTTTTTGTTGGGGTAATTGCTTTGCATCTCTTCTCGCTATTTATTCTCTAGCTCCACCTTAATGTTTGACTAATGATGGTATAAGTCGATCACGTTTTTATTATACCAGTTTTTTGCACAACATTTTTATATCTTTGCTTGGAATTGTATTCCCAGATATGAGTATAAGATTAGGAATTCCATATTGTGATAAGACACAGTTCATAATTGTAGATCTAAATGTTTGAGCTGCTTTGTCTGTTACTGCTACTGGCTATTATCCATTTAGTAAATACATTATGAAAATGATAATAAATTTTTTTTAGTGTTAGTTGTTGAAATTAATATCACAAAATAAATTTCGCATGTTTTATACTTCGGAGGTTGTTCTTGAGCTTATAATTGAGACTTCGTAGTAAAGTTAAGATTCTTACTTTTTACTTTACAAGAGTAGCATTCAGCTATCAATTATATAATAAGGTCTCCATGGATGCTCAATATTCAATTTTTACTATTGTCCTTGTGGTCTTTGATATGAATAAATCGGAAAGAGTTTTATCACGAACCATGAACAATTCCTTCTTAAACTCTTTGGAAGTGGTAGAATATTTCTGTCGTGTCTAACGGTAGCATGAGATATTTTAAATGAGATGTATTATTTTTATTTTATATCAATTAACAAATTCACGATCATTTTGAGGTTTGCCGATTGATTTATTCTCCAACATTATTTTAACCTTGCATAACCACGTATACTAGAGTTTCCAAGTGGAAATTAGAGATTCCTCTTAAGTCTAATATTTAAGATTGAATTAGAGAGCGCATCTACAACTATATTATATCTCCAAAAAACATCAAAAATATTGAAATCGTAGTCCTCTAATTCTAAAAACTACCTAGATTTTCTTTCTTTTTGTTTTTGATTGACTTGAGATTCGTAATTGGGTTTTGGTCTGTTGAGATAGTAAACTTTTTACCCCACAAGTAGCAATGAAACTTTTAGATAGCCAATTAATATCCAAGAAATCTTTTTTTGATGTAAAATATTTTCTTTGTGTTGAACTGAAGCGTGTACCAACAATTATCATCGGATATTCTCTTAATTTTACTTTTGATAAAAAACAGCAGCTACTGCTTGATCTGAAACACACAGCGAAGACAAAATTGCAATTCTAATTCGAGTTTGATAATTTTTTGAGAAACTTGTGATTTGAGGTCATTAAATAATTTATCACATAGTTTCTTCCACTGCCGTCCAACGAATTTTAAAAAATTTTAATTAATCGAGAAGAGCATCAATCCATTTCAATAAATATATTAAGCTGAAAAACTTATTTTGGCGATTGCCATTCAAGGATAGGTTGAATTTTCAAAGGGTCAGGCTTGATGTCCTCTGCCCGTAATATAAACTCAAATTAGCTGCCTTATTATTGAGCCAAGATACATTTAACTCTCTTTATTTTATGTAAAGCTTTCAATAATTTTGTAAGAATCAACTCGATATGTAAAACATTTATTTTAAAATCCCTTGAATATATTTTAATAAAATTTAAACTGGCCGATTAATCTTTAATTCTACCTAAAACTACATCCATCAGTCTTTGAAATTTAAAAGACTCGTCGAAAGGATAAAAGGCATCTTATTAAACTCACGAAGGCCTGTCCTAGGTCCTGGACTAAAGACAGTTTTTTCTTGATCTTGTTCTTTAAGTGCGCACTTCCAGTCACCACTTTGGAGATCTGAAAGTGAAAATAGTTAATGACAGATAACTTTTCATGATAGTGGTCGATTAAAGGTATTATAATATTGATCCTTTTTTCAGATTGTTAATTTTGAGTAAATTTACACATAAACTGCTTTAGCCCTCTTTTATCTGAACAATAAATGCTGATGCACAGCAAGGCAAGAAGACATTTTTTAGTATTTTTGATTTTGAAATTATATCTCTCAAATAATAAATATCTATTTGGTAGGATTTAGTAACACGATATATTCTCAGCTTCACTGGTTTATTATCTCCAGTTTCAAGTACATGCTCAATAATATTGTGTTACCGCTGTTTTTTTACCTTTTCATTAAGACAGGACTTCATTTATAAATTTAGCCATCGATTTCCGCTGATTTGTTATCACTATTAGATATTGCTAAACAAACTGCTTTTCTTATAATGCATTCAAGGTTATCAATGTCTATCATATTTATAAGGCTTAAAAACATTCCATCATATTTTACAATTTAAATCGAAGCTATCCAAAAATATAGTTAAAATCAAAATTTTGGGTTTTTAGTTGAAATTGACACAAAAAATCCCCATCGACTTGACATTTTGTCAAATGATAGCCAGAAGTAGATAGTTTTTTTAGCGAGATGGTAACCTTGAACAATGTTTACAAGGAATTACTAAGATACATGGGCCTGATTCTATGAGACAATTTAACTTTTTTGATATTTTAGAAAAAAGTATTTTAAATAATGGATTGATTTATGTTTAAAATATATGCATATTCTGATAAGATCAAATTTCTTTTGGCGTATATTTAAGACAGCAGTACAATTGTCTTAATTAGCTACACTAATGAATTATCAGGATTTGTAAAAAATTTTCTTAGTTTAATCTTTTCTCTTCTGGTCACTTGGTTCAATTTCTTTTCAAAAATATATAATCGTTTGCTCAAGAAAAGATTATGTCTAAAGGATTTAAAAACTAATTAATGGACATAATAGTCTTCTATTTCATAGTTTTTTATCGAATGCAGGCTTTATATTTTGACAAAAGGATTTCATTCGAATGAAGTGCTAATGTATTCAGTGGCTCTTACTTGAATGACATTAAATTAGTAGCAAATTCTGTGCAAGCTTAGAGCTTATTTTTCTTTTTATAATGCTCGAAAAATCGCCCAAATCTTTTTCTAGTATTTCCTGTTTTCGTAAGATTATGACAGCAAAAAACAATATCATAAACATATTCATCTTTTTTTTTAAATTCAGAAATGATTTAATGATAAATTTTTCTGGAATTTTTTCTTCATTGTAAAACACTGTGCATGATTTCACTTCCAGAGTGGATTTATTAGGGTTTCAAATTGATTCTTGAAAATTGTAACCCTTAAAATCTTAAGGACAATATAATCATAAAAATCATATAAATGACCAGATCTTTTTGATTTAATAATTGTTTTTGAGTTCAATGTCGTCTTTTTGAAAGAAAAATATTGGTTTTGACCGCATTTTGCATGATCTTTCTCTTTTCCCGATTTTAATCAGTTATTAATTTTTAATGTCTATTGCCTTTTTTCATCATTATCGAGTAATTAGCCAATAATAGAATAAAGGAAAATTAGAATTTTTTAAATTAAAATTCTCTGCGTTAAATAACAGTACAAATTAACATGATTGAGTTGATAAGTTTAAAAAGACATTTTTACAATGTTTTAAACTCACAATTTTATCTCAATAAAGTATACTAGTATTTTTTTAAATTTATTTTAATGATATTACAATTTCTATAACGTGTTCCGCTATAACTTTTTTGGAATGCAAGAATAGAGAAAACCCACACACATAAGTACTCATTTTTGGATGAAAATAATTCGTAAGAGAAAAAAACTTCTTATTATTAAATTGATCTTGAATTTATTTTTGAGTGTTTAAAATTTTAGAAAGTATGAAAAACAAAAAATATTAAATTTTACTTTGAAAATTAACAATTCTGTATTAACATTAGATATTTAACCAGTAATGCCCTCTCATAATAATCTTAAAAAGTTGTACTTTTTCATGGTTGTGGTCATTGTATATTTTTCTAGCTAGTTTTTACTAAATTTATTTTCACATGCATCCAATGAATAAAATATTTCATCGATTAAAAATTATTCTCTTTATTTCTAAAAAATTATTTTTGTAAATTTTTTAAAATTTATTTAAATAATTTAATTTCAAAATAGTAAATCATCAAAATTCTATTGTTCGATCCATCGATTGTTGTATTCCCTTCAAATCTTAATTATATTGACATTGGCGAATTGATAAACGAAAAAATGATTTTAACCACATGTTAAGTGTCTTTGAATTTTTATTTCAATTTTAGGTTGACAATGTAAAATGATCACCATTCAATAATTTAAAATTTAAATTAGCAATAGTCCTAACTAATATCAATTTTTTTGATAAAACGCAAGTTTCAAATTTTTAAATATCGAATTATATTCTGTACGAATCCTTGATTTTAAAAGTTCATGGCTAATGAATGATATGTCGCTCATAAGTTTGTTGAAGTTTTCAATGTATTTTATTTTCGTTATTTTACTGATTTAAAATTTAGAAAGACACATTCTTTTCATTCATTAATTTTTATTCATAATTTTCACAGGTTGAATCACTTAAATTTCAACACAATAAAAGTATTGCTGGGCTAATCTTTACAAGTTGGGAAGCTTAATAAAATTTTAGATCAATAATATAATCTGAACAAATATGATTAAGGTAGGGATTATCTTTTTTTAAAAGCAAGAAATAACACCTTGAAGTTTTTAAAAAATTGAGACTTCAGTTTTACATTTGAAAGTAATTCTACAAGGTACCTTTTATAATTTTGGGTGCTTTACTGTAAATACAATTGTGGATGATGCTAGAATATTTCAAAAATAATTAATCCTTCTCTTTAAATTAATTACTCCATAAAATTCAAAAATTATTTAGTCAAAAAAATTGAAAAATTAATAAGATTCACATCCAAAACTAAAAATGTTTCAATTTTTTTTATATAAGATTATGAAATAAAATATATTTTAATTATTGGATTAAAATCCAAAAAAATTTATTTATTTATCTTTTTTAATTTGTTATTTAACTGATATTTTTTAATTGTTATCTAATTTTTACCAATGTATTTTTATTTTAAGACACTAGTAAAATTTCTTCACTATAAAGCACTATTATTTTATGTTGGTTTTAAATTTAGATTAAAAACTAGTAAATAATAATTAAAAAGTGATAAAAATCTGCAACAATTTTATTATTTATTTGTATCACATCATTAAATGAAATTTATTAAGAGATTAAAGCCATAATAAATGACAAAAATAAGTCATGATGATTATAGTAATTTTTTTCATGATAACTTTTTTTTTAGCTTTTGCATTATGCATCGCCGATGAATAATAACGATAGTCATAAATTTTATTTTTACTCAATTTCTTGTACCTGTTTAAAATGTAATCTAAGCAAAGATTTTTTATTAATTTTTTCGGCCAAGTTTCATTAATTTAAATTCTGCACGGTATTTAAAGTTAATACTTTTGTTTCAGGTAATATCTAAGTTTTAAGTCAAAGAAATTCTTTTTTTATAAATAATATACATTTTCAAAAGTTTCATACAACTGAGTGTAGCATTAAAGAAAATCAATGGTTCAACGGATGTAAAGAAAAGATTAGGAGTTTACAAAATAATAATTGTTCATCCTCTTTTATTTCTATTTTGCTAATAAAAATTGGAGAAACAATCATTTAAAAAAACTTGTGATAGTGACCAAATTTACCTATGAAAAATTAAATCGTTCTCTGATTTTTATTTTTACTGGAAAAATTTAGCTAATGTTTTTTATTAAAACTTTGGAATTAAAAAAACTGAAAATTTAGAGTTGACACTTAACTATTTTAACTTTTAAACGTACCCTTTTCTCAAATATTTAGAATTTCGGCATTTTTCTTGTTCATGATATAACAAAAAATACCGTTAAAACAAAACCAAAGATGAATAAGAAGAATTAAAAAGGAAAGGCTTCAAATTACCAGTCTCTCTTGTAATCGTATTAAGTTACATGATGAGATCTTCGATAAGTTTCGCTTCATCTCCAATTACAGCTTCTATTAAATAATAAATTTTGCAATAATTATTCTCTTCCTTGTATTTAACAACTGCCATTAATTTTAAATTGTTTTTAAGTAAAGAAATAAAAGATTTATTTTTTTAGCACACAAAGAATATTTTTTAAATCAGCCAGAGAAAAATAATTTTGAATTAAATTTTGGTTTTGTTTGAACTGCTCACCATCGATCAACTACACTTCATAATAATATGTTTTTTAACGCTCTTCCCTAAAATTTAAGAATTTAATTTAAGTAGACATGATGTTTTAATTAATCGCTTGTTAATTTGAAACATTCATAATTTAAAAATTTAAGTAAACTTTTAATATATGAAGTAATGATAGTATTTTTAATAAGTTAGCCATAAGATAATTTATGTTAAGCAGTTCATTAATCGATTACTAATGATATTTTTCATTGGAACAGCAAAAGATAAATCTTAACTTTAACGTTTATTGAAAAAAGATTTTAAACGTCATCCAGACCATTGTATTACTAGATTAGTTAAAATGAGAATGATTATTTTTAAACGGATCATGGCATAGCAGACGTTCATCTGAGTAAATATTGTGACTTAAAAAACTTATTTTTGAGATTTTTAATATTATTTTTTTATAAGTTGATAATGAAATAATCGAATATAATATCTTGAGTTTTTATAATACATCTACTTCTAAAACTATTCCTTTTTTTCGATTTCGATGTCCTCATGTTTAGATATATAGAATGTTGTTGATGTCTTTGTAAAAGATGGCATGTAGGGTACCATCATAAGTATTGAAACAGGACTCTTGACTCACATCATAGTTAGATGTAACCTTAACTTCTGTGATTTTAATGAGTTTTGTAAAAAAAAATATATGTAAGGAAAGACTCACAGCTAACGTCTTTATTCTTGTTGTATTTTTTCAATCGACTGATATCTTAGCAGGGAGCAGCAAATTAATACAGACAGAGTTTAACCTCTTCACCATTCCGATTGTAATTTTTTCGAACTTCCTTTATTAGACGTTTTCTATTTGTTTTAGAAATTCAAAATTAAAAAATTTTATTAATCATTCAGAATTCAAAAGTCTTTCATATTTTGGTATCATTTTTTAAGTGAAAAAAAAATCTTAGAAAATTTCTTTTAAACATTATCTGAGGGAATTAATCCTTTTATCGTTCATGGCATTTCTGTATCCACCCAGAAATGAGCAAAAATTCCTCTAGTATTATACACTGAAGTATTTTCAGAGCTCTTTTTAAAGCTTAAACCAACCTTTCAACCATTTTTTTCATGGAGGATGATATTAAGCAGCGATAAAAGAATTATATTTTGTATCTAAAGAAAATATGATAAAACAAATGACGTAAATTGAGATCTATTATTATTTAAAAGTGACATTGGTATTCAAATATTAGTGAAAGTTTTTAGAAATAAAAAAAATGTTTTCTAACTTGTATCAATGAACATAATTTTGGGTTTTGATCACTTTGAAAAATTATTGAAAAGTATAAAAACAGATTCTAAACAGAAAGGCCCTTAATAATCTACATTAAATTCTTTGGTCTATTTAGGCGTTGGAGATTAAATTAGAATAAGGTTAATGGTTTTTTTTGTGCTCCAAGAAGATTTTAGTAAAAATTTAGATTGATTACTGAACATCCAAATCAATATATAATCTCACTTAGACTTTTTTTCTAAAGTCTTAAGAGATTTTATGTAGTACATATAATATTCTTACTCTTTAGCTTTGTTTGAATAATAGTTTTTTCAGAAAGTAAAAGAAATTTTTCCTATCATAAACATTAATTTTTCATATCTTATACACGAAAAAACATTCCTTTTTATTTTTATTAGTTATTTATCGATTATGAGTTCACCATATACAAAGTTTGATCATAAATCGTTTTTTCACACGTTTTACTGAATGAAGATGATTGCTTTGGGTTATCTTGAAGTTTAAAAATATTTATGATTTAAGAATCATTTTTCATTTCAGTTACTTGATAATCTTGAAAAGGAATCTATATTTTCGTTATATTGTGATTTTTTATTGATGTAATAAGAAACACCAAAAGAAAAAATCCAGATCTTTTAATCCTGTATTAAGCTGTCACTAGAATTAGTTTTCCTTGTGGAAATTTGAATATTAGTGGTCAATGATGAGTTTTAACGGTAAAATTATGAATTCCAGTAAATTACATATTTATTATTCCCATAAATTGTCACTTAAGGTTCTTTTTTCATCCCAAAATTGTTTTTTTATGGCAGGTTATAGAACTCAAAAAGCAAATGAATTCGTGCTTTTGGTTCCTTATGTTGTGATATGAGTAAGTACAGCTTCTATGTCAGTCACTAAATTATATTTTGCTCGTATGTTTTGGAATATTTGGATTAAAATTAGTGTAATTAATTAATTTTCTTATTTGTTTTTTTCTTCATCAAATCCTTTTTAAGTATGTCCGTCATTAAATTAAAAATCTTTCTTCTCATGTCAAAAAATTTGTCCAAATATTGCCCAGATTTTCGATATAATTCCTTAATGGCCTATATATCCTCAAAAACATTTAACTTTTTTACGAATTTCTATCTTTCTATGAACTGGACAGCTTTTTTTCGTAATTACGATAATTTCCCTTGTCTTTCTGAAATTATGGTTTCGATATTTCACCGTTAACAAAAAACATGATTTATCCACTTGTATATATTATACAAAATTTTAAGGTTAGAAAAACGGGACCCAGTGTTTTTAATGAATCGTGACGTTTCATTAGTTACAGTACAGAGTTACTCATAAATTAAAATTTTGTAATCATAAAAAAATAAAGTCTAGGTAAATTTATTGTCTATTTAAAATTACTGGAAGTTTATTGTAGAACAACCAATAATACTCACTAAATCCACTAAAAATCATACCAATTGAATTTTCAATATTATTAAGTAGATATTATCGAGGTTGTTTTTGGTTTTAATCATTATATTTTGAAAATTAATAAAAACTACTATTTTTGTCTTATCATAAAAATAACATAAACTTTATATTTTCGTATTTAGGTTTTGTCTGAAGGAATAATCTTTTCATTTAAAGTTTTTAGTGAGATAAAATATTTTACTTGGCTAATTATAGAGAAAAATTTGGACATAACTTCTGCGATAATTTTGGACTATACTTCTCTTTTAAATCATTTCCTTTCTATTTTTAAGGTTCCGTTAATTTTAAAATACCAAATAATAATCATTTTGTTTTCTTTTTTTTTACTATAAATACACAAGCTTTTCTGCATTAGGCATTCATTCGATAATTCTCCAGGCAAAAATTAAGCTTTAGTTTTACTAATCATCATAACGACATTTTTATCCATCAACAAATTTACACTATGTAAGCGATTTTAGGAGATATTTTTCAGATACAAATTACATGTCTAGCTAAAATTTAATGAGCTGTTTCATATCTAAGTTATAATAATTTTTTGGTTAAAATTAGTTTTATCCTATGAGTAAAATGCAGTATTTTTCTGTTTTTATCCCTTTACAAAAGCCTAATTTCAGTTTATTTTTTCTAGGAATTTTTGATTTTTTATAATTAGTGTTTTATTTAATTTTAATCTCTATTTTTTGAGTGTTTAAAAATTAGAACCTAGAGTCTTTCACTCTTTATAGAGGATGACAAATATTGGTTTTTACTCAAATAATTTTGCCTTATTGTCATTAAAACAATAGTTTAAAAATCAAAATATATTTTAAGTAATTTTTTATTATTTATTAAAATTAGTACTCTCATAAGTATGATTTCAAATAGAACTAGTCTATATTCGTGTGGGTTTTGAACTGAAATTGCCTTAATATAAAGACAATATAACCTTCAAAAATCATATTAATGATAAAATATTGCATCTCTTTATATTCTCAACAATATTTATAGTCAATTTTTTACTAGTTTTTTTATTAAAAATTAGGTTGTTATTAAAAAATTAATTTTATAACAATCTAAATGCTATTTCACTTTAGTAATGTGTATTATCAAGTTTGCTGAACAAAGTGTAAATATAACTTTTTGATTTTATATTGCTTTTCTCTTATCGTTAATACTATCTTCATAAACGATTTTGAAATTATAATTTGTATTTTTATTTTAATGTACTTCAATTAATCCTGTTTTAGACTGATGACAATATATTACAATTTATCATTGAAAGTGGATTCTGTGTATTTTGCACAGAGGGGTTATTTATAATTCAAAATTAGAAGAAATGTAAGAATCGGAACACTATGTCGTCTTTGCGCAAAAGCTACATTTACACGGAGAAATTCCCTCCCTTTGATATTTAATGGGTTATATCTTGTAGAAATTTTAAATAAACAAACATACATAGCTTCAGAGTAATAAAATTTTAAATGTAGTGATTTATCAATACCTCTTTACTATTGGTCTTATTTTCTTTTATAAAAGGTCGCTGGTAAAAATGCATAAACAGTATTCAATTTATCCTTTCTCTCGTGATTTTTCAAATCTTTCCTCTTCTACTCATTATCAGTCAATAGTAAATCCTATATCATTATTAAGTTACAAAAAATAAATGTTACCTCTTATCCATCATGGTTGTCTTTGAAATGGTCGATTGTATTAATTTTAATTAAAAAAAGGAAATTTTACGATCTCATATTGTAAAAAACCTTCATCTAAGATACAAGATTACAGATGAAAATCATCCCAATTTTTTAATAGATACATCACTCTCTTCATGTGATCTAATTTTTGCAGTGCTTAAAATTTTGCCAATTTCTCTGGAAGATCAATATGAAATAATTAGCTATAATAATCTAAATGTTATGCTCTATCTACTCAACATTTACATTTCTAGAGTTTTTTATTTATATTAAAAAGCCTTCAAACGTCGTTTGTTCTGATTGTCATGTTACTATTACTTCCCTCGATCAAATTGATATGTATGCTTAAAATTTATAATGTTAAGAGATTTAACTATAAAATGTTCTATCCTACGTATTTCATCGAATGTACTTAGATTTCCTATTCTTTTCACATGCCTACAATATTATTAACAATTCAGAGTTATTTACACGATCAACATATCTTATAGAGTACATTTTATTTTGTAATTAAAGCTATTATTTAGACATAGTTTTGTGCAGAGCTTGCCGAAAATGTTTAGGATGCTGTTTTACATTGATATTCAATGATAGTTTTTCTGTGGTATTATATTTGCTCTGGAGAAAGGCTATCAATCTTCAATTTTTAGATTCTGAAATTGTGGACAATACAATATACATAGATGATGAGCAAGTTATCTCAGAGAATAATATTCATGATGAAATATCTAATTCTGACGATACGATGAGTTCCGAAGATTAAAAAATATTTTAAGTTTTAACCAAAAATCTTGTTTTATATCTTTTTTTTTCATATCGTTTCTTTTATAATTATATTATATCGAAGCTAGATTTTAATTATTACAAATTCATTAACTTTTTTTTATATCTATTGATCTAATTGTTTAAAACATAATTTTTTATGATGGATATTTTTTATCAATTTCCCTTTAATTAATAAAATATCTTAGCGAATAAGCTAATATTATTTAACAATTTTTTATCTAAATATATACTTTAATGTTTTAATACTTGAACTAAACTTAGTTATTTTTGGATTTTAGTATCGAAAAGCTATTTTCAATAAATTTGATCTACTAAGACGTTTGTAACTTCGTACCGTGACTTGTTTATGGTCTTGAGATCAGCTCACCAACAATAGATTCTTTTTTTTTTAGTTTAAACGAGAATCAGAACATTTTAGTTCTCATTCAAATCTTAGGTCTATTTATCAGAATTTCCTGCAAAATTAATTAAAAATTATCTTATGTTTGAACCTGATGAATGAACAGTTTTACTTATTCCTCACTCATCATCTTGCGTCCACCAAATCAAATATTTATACATTTTATTTTCAACGGATTTGATTTTTATTTTTTAAAATTTTATTCTGAAAAAATATTTATAAAAAATTATTTAAATTTTTTACTGATTAGATCGAAAAATGAGTAATTATTAATTAATTATAATAAGAAAACAGCTGGAATAAAAATTATAATTCTTTGAGACCAACTACACAATTGACTCAACACTATGAATCATAATTAGACATAAGTCAACAATAATAATAAACTCTTCTTTAAAAAAATTATGTTGTATGAGATATTCCATATTTTATCTAAACTAATTAAAGTATTTTAGATATTTTTTAGGTATATTTTCAATATATATAAATATAAATAAAACAAAAAAATAAAATTTAAATCTAGAAGATTTATTGATATTTTAACATTTAATTGTACAACCAGAATAAGGAATTACAAATTAAACCCAAAAAATGAATGAAATTTTTTTATAGAAATCCTGAATTAATTTAGATTTTCTCTCAATTAAAAGACATCTATATTTTTCCCATAGAAACGATTCCTAGTCTCTTCTTATCCTAATATGACATAATAGTCTAAGCATAATTTCGCTTTCATTTTAAATAACTTGCTACAAGATTTCAATATAAAAAATATAAAACATATTTTTTTCTTAAAATATTACATTACTATTGTATCTATTATCGCTGACGATTTTTATTTAGTTAAGGGATAAAAGTTGCATTGACTTATTAATTATTCGGATATCATTATCATTACAATTACTTTTCTACATCTTTCAACTGTGACTTATTATTCCATAAAACGAGGACATCTGAAAGACATATAACGGTATGATCATTTTAACAAAGATTAAAATGTTTATCAATTTTCTATTCATAGGAGATTATACACATTTATGTGACCGTTTGGTATTTTAAAAACTTTTTTTAACTTTAATTAAAAAAGTAGATAGAGAAATGTAATATATCATCATATAGTTTTATCGTTTGAGTCTGTTAACTTTAAATGTTAATACATTCGATTATTTAATATACTCAATAGTATATTACTATCGTTGTCTTAAGAACCACTGAAGTAAAAAAAGCATTTTTTTTGATAAATAATGTTATAAAAATAATTATATCTTATAAATATTATTTATATTGTCATGTTGCTAATTAATAACTACACTAAGATTAAAACAAAATTAGGTACCCAGACGTTATCGTTTAATGTGTGTGTACGTGGTTAACAGTGATTTTTTTTATCTGTATTCAAATTTTTAGAAAACAACTTTTTCTAAATGACGAAGTCTAATCGAACTTGAGATGTTTCTCTAACTGTTACGGTGCAGTGGCAAGTGCTGACAATCACTTGGGCAACAAAATAAATTATGGCTAAAATTTTTATTAATTGTAT
>CM043719.1:38196372-38310527 GCA_023969325.1 Oryzias curvinotus | reverse complement strand
ATCAGTGAATTTCTTAAAATATCATTCATCATGGAGGATTTGCTTGTCGTCCTATTGATAAAGGAACCTTATGAGTAACATCGAACGAAAAAAATTTTACCCAAGTTTTATTCGTGGTAGTATTATTCTGTTAATTAATTAGAGATAAAAAATATTATTGAGTCTAGCGAAAATGAAAATTTTTTAATAATTTTGATTAATCATAGGAGTCGAATATATTAATTGATTTCAAGCTCAGTTATTTTGGCATTCATTTTACTAATTATTACTTAATAAAATTATTTGGATTTTTAAATCTAAAATAAAATTATTTTCAAGCCTTTATTGATAAATTTTACAAATAATTGATTTTAAATTGAAAAATAACGAAATAAGTTCAAATTTGTTAAAGGCACGCATATCAATAAAAAATGAACATAATCCCTGCCAAAGTATTTTATATTACATTTTACATATTTTTTTGTGTTCTTTTGTTCTTATTTGTTATTAAATGTGAAGAAGCTCACCATGAAGAAACTAAAAAATACCATTTGGAGAATGAAAACCAAATAGTTCGTTTGAAAATCAAAAAAACAGGAATAATTCGTTTTTCAAAAGAGAACACTTTATGTAAGTGCTAAAAAATAATGTTTAGTTAATTTTAGAATTTGGCTATTTACAAGAATCGGATTTTATATTCTTCTATGTAACATTATAATACTCATGTTCTCATTAAACTGTACCGTACCTCCTATTTGGGCATTTCTAGCTGCTGTAAATTGTAAATTAATTTTTAATAATAGGTATTATAAATTCATCGTCATTGTATTTATTGATAAAGGGAATGCATAAAACTCTAAGACATGTTCGTGATGTTAATAGTAAAATAAATGGTAATTTTAGGATATTTTCAGATCGATAGTGTGTTTGCTACAGTTGAAAGATACCTTTTGTTGGGGATATTTATCTACATTATATATATATTTTTTACCGTGATAGGCTTCATTAGTAGGGAAGAAATATTGTAGATTAAGTAATTAAAACTTAGCGTTATCTTGTAATTATTCATAAAAAAAGCTTATTTATTTTAAAAATAACTCATAATAGTCATAATTTTAAAAATATTAGTATTTTTCATGAAACAAAATAATGTAGAAAAAGTAAAAAAGTTTCACGCATGAACACATCTGCGTTGAAAATTAAAATTCAGCTTTTCCAATAATTTTATCCACTATTTATAAAAAAATCTAATCTATTACACCATTTTCAATTATACGCTGATTAATGTTAACCTCACCAAAACTTTATATTTTCTGTTTTAGGTTAACAATATTTATTTGAATCATACGACCATAATAAAAAGCATCATTGAGAAATATTACCGCTTTGATTTTAAAAGTGGTAAAAAATATCATAAAAACTTTGAAATATGTTTTGTATTAATTAAGTGAATATTGATGAGAGAATTAGAATTGATTAGGTTGAATATGCATCTTACTGACAAAATTCGTGTTTTAATATTTTTTTATAATCGAGCGCATTGATCAGAAATTATCAAAAAAATACAGTCGATTACGCTTAATTGGGACAATAAATTTAATATCACATTGCATATTTTGTTACACATATTTTTAACAAAAAATATTTGCAGAGAATTCGATCTAATGTGTCGTCTCAGTGCTGATTAGCGCTATATCGGCCGATATTATTTATTTACCAATAAAACTAACGCATGACGACTGTCTTAATTGTTAGGTATTTATTAACTTGTCAATACACCTCGCACATGAACAGTTAGTGAAATTATTTTTTGACAATTTTATTTTTCTAAAATTTGACTCTTTCCAGTAAAATTGCTTTGCAAGATAAAATAAAAGGTCAGCCACTTAATACAAGTGATCGTTTGCTCGCTGAGATAAACGGTGTACCAAAATCTACCATATCGCTTGTTTCCGGATAAGAAAATCAACTGCTTGAGGAATTGGTATTACACTTTGGACAACCAGGAAAATTAAGAGCAAAACAAAAAGAGAAGGATCCAGACGTCAAATAAGCACTAGATAAATTTTTTTCTAATGAAAGTGGGAAAGGCGTAAATATCAAAGGGAAAAATATTGAAGGCAAAGAAAGTTAGATGATTTAGCTAAAAAACTGGGCCTCAACGATTTCAAAAAAAGTAATGATTTATTGTTGTGGTGAAAAGCAAAAAAAAATATTAAATTAAAAAAAGCCCAAAGTGAAAAGGGCAGTTGTGACAAAAAAAGTGCTTAATAGTGGAAAACTACGAAAATTCCTCAATTTTTAGAGAATATTTGTACTGATAACATTTACAATGAAAATGAAACCTGCCTTTATTATCAAACTACGCCAGACGGTTCCTTATGATATAAACGCAATGTACTGTCTGGTTATAAAAGGCGTTGAACAGCATCACTCTTTTATGCTATACAAACATGTCTGGTACAGACAAAGCAAAACTACTGATCATAGGAATGATTTATAGACGTCGATATTTAAATGGGCTTGGAATGAAAGGTTTACTAGTGGAGTACCACGCAAACAAAAATGGGTGGATGACTGCAGAAATTTTACGAAATTAGCTTATTATTTAGGATAGAAATTTAAACTTAAACAAAGAAAGATTTTGCTGCTAGTTAAAAATTATGTGGTACATCGTCATTTAGACAATCTACAAAATATACAGCTAAAATTTATTTTTCCGAATACCACATCGTTAGTGCAGCCATAAGATAATAGGGCAATAAATTATTTCAAGACATTGTATCAAGGAATATTGGTTAATTACATCGAAGAATTCATTGATGAAAATTTATTAACAAGTTCCACAACAGCCAGAGAGATGAGTTCAATCATTTTTTCATTGACAGTTGGTGAGGTATAAAAACCACCAAAATACAGAATTTATTTTGACTCGTTCCGTCTAAAACCTTTAGATATTTTTGAAATTTTGAGCAACGAAGAAAATGAGGAAATGTTGTCCGTTTCTATTATTAACTATAAAGAATTAATAACTTTCGATAACAATTTACCATTTACGATAATAATGAAGAGTGAAGATTAATATGTAGAAGGTATTAAATCAATACATGAAAATTTTGAAGATGATGATGAGAAGTCACCTATGCCTGTGACTAACCAGGATGCAAAAAATATATGCCTGTGTTACAACGTTATTTTATACAGCAAGAAAATGAAGGCAGTCTTTAATCCTCACTGAATATCTGTGTTGATTTTTGCGAAGTTGAATGTTAAAAAAAAAGACTACACTTGAATCATGTTTTGAATTAAAAAATTTTATTTACCTATCTACTCATTTATTTTTTTAATTTAGATTTAATTTTTTTTAGAAGTTTATATTACATAAGTATTTGTAATTTGTATTGCTAATTTGTAATTAACAGTTTCAATGAGTTAAAAAAATCAAACAATGTAAAAAATATGTATTGTTTAATTTTATGTGCTTATTTTTGGTTAATGGGCTTAGTTAGTAAAAAAAATTAAATAAATTTAAAAAATACCGAATTTTCTTAAACGGGAAAAAGCATACAAATTTCGATATGTCCCAATTAAGCGGAATCGACAGTAATTGATTTGAAATGGGAAAACAAAGAGATTATTGCTAATTTGTTTCGGGCATTCTTACATAGAAAAAATATGAATTTAATCCCGGAAAAAATATTTTATATTGCTTTTCACATATTTATTTGTGTATTTTTGTTATTCTTTATTATAAATTGTGAAAAAGCTCACTATGAAGAATCTAAAAACAACCAATTAAGGATTGAAAACCAAGTGTTTCATTTGAAAATCATAAAAAACGAAATAATTGGTTTTTTAGATGATAAAATTTTTTGTATGTATTTAAAAATACTATTTAGTTAATTTTAGAATTTGGCTAATTACAAGAATCGGATTTTATATTCTTCTATGTAACATTTTAACAGTTCTCTTAACGTTAAACTGTACCATACCTCTTATTTGGGCATTTCTTGCTACTTTAAATTGTAAATTAATTTTAAATAATAGGTATTATTAATTTTTCATCATCGTATTTATTTATAAGGACAATGCGTAAAATGCTAAGAAGTGTTCCTGATGTTAATAGTAAAATAACTAGTAAATTTAGAATATTTTCCCATTTATAGAATGTTTCAAAATCATACAAAATTCCTTGATATCGCTATTATTATTTACTTTCTTTATGAATATTATACCATTATACGCTTTATTGGTATGGAATAAATATTGTAGATTAATTAATTTCAAACATACAATTATAGAATATTTATTTATAAAAAAGTATATTTACTTTAAAAATAACTCATAATTGTTATAAATTTAAAAATTTGGGTATTTTGCCTTTTGCAATAAATGTTTACAAAAATACCGAAATTTTCATGCATAAGCACATCACCATTGAAAATTACAATTCAGCTTTTCTACAAATATTATCAGTAATTTCCTAAAAAAATAATGAATTATGTAATTCTTCAATTCTACGCTGATTATTGTTAACCGCACCAAAACTTTTATATTGCTGTTTTCGTAGACAATCTTTGACTTTGAATCATAAGACTACTAGATAACGCATCATCGAGGAAAATTACCACTTTGACTTCAAAGGTGATACAAAAAATATCATAAAAACCTTGAAACATAACATATATTGCTTAATTGAATATAGATAAGGAAATTAGAATGAATTGGGTTTAGCACACATCGTACAGACAAAATTCATTTTTTTAAATTTCGTACTATTGACCTCTGTTAGCGATGAGAACTGGGAACAAGGCGGCAGAAGTTAGTTATTGTTTAATTGTTATATTTATATCGCACTAATATAATTGTTTTTCTCTTTATGAAAAATTTAGAAGAGCCAAAAATTTGCGCAGTCGACAGAATCGCCGTTGATATAAAAACACATGCATTTTCTAATGGGCATGATCCTGACATTTGGTTAAAAAAATTTGAGATGACTCTGAAAGCTAAGGATTTTCTAATCTGTTGATTTAGGGTTTAATTTTAATTAGCTCCAGATACATTTTAAAATTTTTATAAACTCGGTATAAACAGATTCTTTTTGGTATACATTGTATGGTTTATCTAGATTATATAATTATTTACAGAAAGTCTCTTGAACAACATTATGAGCATTAAATTAAAATTTTCAAGTGTCTCTAACAATCGAATCTGACAATAAATGTCAACAAATCCAAATTTCTTGTTTCTAGTGATAGTTTTTCGGGACTTGTAATCAACAGTGACAATATATTCGCTGATCTTTCCAAATATTTGACTATAAGGGTTAAGAAAATGCCTTTATTCAAGAAATATTTACAACGATTTCTGGGATTGGCATCCTATTTTCCTAAATTTAATCGTGGATTCGCTTAAATTGGTTCGCTACCGTTAGCTCTTTTGAAGAAAAATGTGTCGTTCAAGTGGAATAATGAATGTTAAATGTCATTTCAGCATCTAAAAGAGACCTTATTCTCTTTACCAGTTCTTAATTCTCCAGACAAAACAAAAGAATTTATCCTTGATAAAGACGCGAGCAATAGTTTTACCTGAGCTGTTTTGTCCCAAGTTAATTCTGAACGTAGAGAAAGTTATAGCCTATGGAATAGAGTTATGTCAAAAAGTGAATGAAACTATTCTGTTGCAAAAAAGAATTTTTAGCCCTCAAATGGGCACTCAAATATTTTCGCCCAGATTTTAAGGAAAACATTTTACGTTAAGATCTATTCATCAATTTCTTCAAAGCTTGTTTAGACTCAAGAACGGTTATGGATAGTTGGCTAGATGGATGGAACAACTTTCACTCTTTAATTTTAAATAAACTATCGAGAAGGAATGAAGCATTGAAACGCAGACGCACTTTAAAGGAAAAATTTACAAGTTAAAATCTTAGACTTTAGAGATTCAGATTGTCTGTGTAATTACATTGATACACCTATTATTATTAAGCATAGGGACGACGATAATGACAAAAAAATAACGAAAGAATGCGTTAGCAAGGGATTTTGTAAAATATTTTACGAATAAAATAAAGAGCATCTAAAAAAATACTAAAAATTAAAAAGTCAAATGTTAATATTCGAAGGAATTTTATATCGGCTTTTTGCTGATGATAGTCTGAAAAATAATTTAATACTCGTTGTGCCAATATTCTTGTCCCATTTATTAAAAAATTTTTAATAATGAAACTCTTCACAGTTGGTATTTATCTTCTAACAACCAATATTCAAAAGTTGTTTAAAGATTTTATTGGCCTAAAATGAAGAAAGATATAATAAGTTATTGTGTCTCATGTCTTAAATGACAAGAATATAGCAAACCTTTTAAGAATCAAAAATTTAAACGTTCGAGCTTTTTATCTTCTTTTTCTTTTCAAAGAATCGCGATGAATTGTGTAGGCCTTTAAACGAAAACATCAATGAGAAATGCGTTCATACTAGTGATTGCTGATTATTTTACTAAACGGATTGAAGCATTCCTACTGAATAACATCGAGTCGTCTACAGTTCCGCAGGGTTAGAGTCGATCATTTTATTTGTCGATTCGGGGTTTCTCAAAAGATTTGCACCGATCAGGGAAAAAATTTTGAATCGAAGTTATTTTATGATGTGTGTAGACATATGGGAATTAAAATAACACGTACTACTCTATATACCCAAAATCGGACTGTATGGTAAAACGATTTCACAAAACAGTTTTTTAGTATGTTATCAAAATACTTAAAAAATAAAGAACATTGGGATCTAATTCTTCAAGAAGTGATAATTTCAAATAGGAGTTTGACACTCATAACAACTGAAAAATCATTATTTAAAGCTGTTTTTGCTCGAGAGCCTATTCTTCCAACTCACGTTACCTTAAATAAAAATTCTCAAAAATTGAACGATTTTGAAAATCTCTTCAAAAATTCTGTAAAATCCTAAAAAGATCTAATAAAAGAAGTTAAAGAGAAAACATTTCAAAAACTTCAAAAAACTGCAGCTTATTATAACCGTACTTCGTTTGGTCAAGCATTGTCCAACGGAGATCTTGTAATGTATAAAAATCCAAACGCTAGAAGCGAAATTTCAAAGCCTTGGATAGGCCCTTATCCAATAAAAACAAACCAGGGAATGTTACTTTTGAGATTTCTAGTGGAATGAAAAATATTACTTGCCATTTTAACAAATTCAAACCCTTTAATAAACGAGAAAATTTATTTGACAAAGATCAATTTTTAATACTTAGAGACGCTGAATCTAAGCCACTAGGTTAAAGGATGACGAAATTAAACCGAGAGCTGTTATTACCAATCCATGCCCTTATTCACTTGGACCAGGTCTGATTAATCACCTAAAAAATAGCTAATGATTTATTGAAGGGGGAGATGTTGCCGATGAGAACTGGGAAGCAGACGGCGGATTTTGATTTTTATTTAATTGTTATATTTATTTAGCATCGAAATGATTATTTATCTCGTTATGAATAATTTTCAAGAGCCAACAATCATTACTCTTGGATAGTCATTATATAATAATATTTGAAAAATAGGTTACGATTTTTATTAATACTTGACGCCATGTTTTGTTTGAAACATAATTTATTCGCCCAATATTTCCGTCAAAAGAAAATAAATGACGAATCAGTTAGTAAATAAAAAAGAATTAACAGCGGTATCAACACATTCATTAGGAATATGTTTTCCCAGTTACTTAGATGAATTTAAGTTTCTCCATTGACTCATTTATGCAATTTTTTACAGCCTCTGATGCCTGTAACAAAGATATCATTTGCTAATTTTAACTTGAAAAACACTTCAAACTATTTAATTCGTACATTCTTTTTAAATATTGATCATAAATTGGCTTTTTGATACTTTTTAAATATATATTCTAGTTTCATAAAACTGAGAGTAAAAAAATCATTTGAAAGATTCTTTAACTATTTTTAATCGTCTTTCATGGTAATATAAATTATTGGTTCTAAATGTAACCTCAGTTTAACATTCAATTATTATCTTCTATTGTGAGAGTTTACTATTTTTCAATTATCTCTTCTAAGTTCTTCTTGTAAATTTTTTTTATAAATTTTAATCCTATTTTGGCATTTTTTAGATATCTCTTTCTAGAGTCGATTTATTTGTAAAACCGAACAACTGTAGTCTTTGTCTAGTTCTCTCTGATAATAAATTTTAGTCATGAATTTCTAAAATTTTTACCCCGCCAGAATTTTTTAATTATTTAGTTTTAATACTTTACGAGATATGAATCATAGAATGCGGTATGCTTTCGAAATAATTAGCTCTTCACACCATAAGACATTTTGTGTTAGAAAAAACAATCATAATTTTAACTTTTATAATCAGCATTTAAAATTCTTTTTTATCGCATCAAAATAAAAAATTATACATAATCTTTTCCAAATATCTTAATTAGTAAAATCTTATAAAGATAAAATAGTGATCTATAAAACATTATCATTGACAAAAATATTAAATTTCAACACCAAGTTAAAAAAAAGAATCTCAAAATCACAAGAAATATCATTAAAAATATAAATTATATAATAATCCATCGGAGAAGCCGCATCTCAAATTTCAGCTCAACTTAAAACGCCCCTCAATTTACAACGAATTAAAGTATTTACCTAATCTCATTGTACTTTAATTAATTAATTTATACCCTTATATTTTTTATCATTACCATTACGATAAAAATACTTGTATTATTTTTTGTTCCATGTTTTCAAAGATATGGTTAAATAATATTTTAGAAAAATATTCAACTTTAAAAACTTTCTAAATTAAAAAAGCATGTAGAATGAAAATTTACATGTATCATAAAGTATATATTTTTAATTCTGCATGGATAATATTCCCGAGGTTTTATTCAATAAAATAATTTTTGAATAAGAGGATTATTGTCGTTGCGATCAAAAACCCATGGTCATTAATCGTACTCCAAGATTTTATTTATTGTTTAAGTATTATTGTATTTAATCAATAATTTTATAGAATCTAAAATTTAATAAATGTCTCAAATAAAGATCGTTTACTCATTTTGTTTCATGATTTCTAAATTATTCCTTATTTTTTGGATTATTTTTTTGCTCAGTTATGACTCTCAAAATGAATGTTTAAGAAAGAATGGAGTAAATCGTATTTCTTTAGAACGATTGGAATCTAAAAATACTTACCTATCCTTAAAAAATAGTAACTTAGTAAAATAAACCAAGCGTGTATATTTGTAATTTTAGTTTGTGTTAAGTTACTTATCTTTTTGGAATTTTCCACTCATCCATGTGAACTAATTTGGCTTTTCAAGAACAGAAGTAATTCTCGATTTATTATTTCACAGATAAAACGTAAAAATAATTCTACTTTAGATTTTTTAAATTTTTTGATTATTTTAATTATTCTTATGCTCGTTATTCTTTGTTCTACGATGAACTTTGTTAAGAAAGAAAAACTGGCTCGTTCAACACATCCATGTAAGAATGATCACTTCTTTTCGAAAATTCCTCTTCTTCTGTTCCCTTTTTGTTTAACTTTACTAAATTTAATTCAAAATTGTTTAGTGTATTCATATACTTAAAATGTTTTTATTTATTGAACAAATAAAATTTTAATTTTTAAACTTCTTTTTATTACATATGAGTTTATTTTTCGACGAAAATCAATTTTAGTGTTCAATTATCAGACTGGTTATGTTTTCATAAAAAAGACTGATTGTTAATTTAAAATATTATTTTTACTTAAAATTATTCTTAAAGTCACACAGACTTTCATCTGAACGGAGTTCGATCTACACCTGAGCAACTAAGAGAGTGATCATGATGGGTACGGAAGTTGCCTTAAAGGAACTTATTATGCATGAAAGGAGTTTTGCCAAATCTCTGCTGTGATAACATATAAATTAGGCATGTATAACTCAAACTATAAAATATTTAGCAAATGAAAATTTCCATTTTAAATGACACCCTTAGGTAAAATTTGAAAAGACTCTGAATTTGTTGTCAAGTCATTGAAATTTAAGAAAATATATCACTCTGATAACCTTACTTTTTACTCCCCCTGTCAACATACAAGATAGTGGGCGAAAGACTCTCTTAGCACCAGCCTTTCTCTTTTGTTTTTTAACGGTTAGCTGGTACATTTTCCTCCAAGATAAACCATAAAAAGGATGGAAATCTTTTAACACGACTCTCTTTGGATCACATGTTGAAAAAAATAGCATTTGGTCGTGGCCAAACATTTTCTTTTAAGAAATGTGAATGGACCCAAGACAAGAAAATCCGTGATTGATGAAATATATGCCTCCAAACCTAAGAAAAAGCTCTACCGTACGAAAGCATGTGATAGGTAAACACTGAATTGAGTCTAAACTAACTGATTTGCTTCGACCACGAGTTTTTGATTGAGTTTATTAAATATATAATTATTCTTTACTACCACCTTCACTATTATCATCTGACAAAGTAGTCAAGAGCGTATTTCCGTTTTTGATTTTTGACTGTAAATTACTAAAATTCTCAAGTTGTCGACAACAGTGTCATCAACTGGACAAAAAATAAAGTTGTATAATTTTTAAACTTTTTTACGTTTTTGTAATGACACAACCAATTTTTTGATAATTTGATCGATAAAATAAATTTTAAGTTGTAACTTTCTACCCTATTCAATAAAAATTATGATAAAATTATAAAATAGAAGAAAGAAAAGCATTAAAAAACAGATTCCTATTAAACTGCCACTACTGAGGAAAAACAACCTAAAATTTAAATTTAAAATATTCTTATTGTTTATGCTGTTCGTATTTATGACAATGACTGCCTTCACTTTTTGTGATTTCTGGTAGAAAAGCCAATGCAAAGGATGCTATATTATAATTTTATCTTATGACCTGAATTTTTCATAAATATTAATGGAGACCATGGTTTAAAGAAAATACCCAATTATTAACTTTTAAATATGGTAGGTTTGTTCATGTAATCCTTTGAGAGATTTTTACTGTGGTCTTTTACGTGATCTAACATAAATTTTCTCAAACATGGTAATTAATTTCAGTTTCAGCTCTTTATCTAATTCGATTCCTAAATATAAAATATTTCTTTTTTATTACGATTTTATGTTAGGATGTTTAATTTACTTTGATGAACTTGATGTTGAATATTAGTTATTTTCTAAAAATTAAAAATCTCTTAATTCTCTTCACCAGATCGTTTAATTTTCAATGCTGTGGAATTTCCGTCAGAATTACCAAATTCCAGTTTATCAAGGTTTTAGTTTTGTCAATATTAGATGGTAGAAGCATTTCTTTTTTAACACGGTATTAAGTACTACATACATTTTATTTTTTGTTTCTCTCTAATCTGACATTTCAATTCATTTTTTTATGTTTCTAATTGTATTTCTACCGATGCGTGGTGATTAAATTTGTAATCTCCGCTACAAACTCTACATATCTACATCCAGTAACAACGATGCAAGAACGTAACTATCAATAACAATAAAAATTAAATAAAATCTAATCAAACACTTTTAAAAAATTATCTCATGTTTTGTAAGTGTAGTGACAATTTATCAATTTCGTTATGCTCGAAATTCAATAATTAAAAAACGCATAGAGTTTTTATCGATCAAGTGACAACGAATCTTTAACATGAAGTAATTTCCCGATGAAAATTACCTTTTAATTTCGTCGCTTGTTGATTTTATTATGTATAAGCTCGGATGCAGTTAATCCAAACACTCAAGCCGTTTCCCTGTTATCTCATAAAGTTTCATTTCATTGTTAAATGAAAAGTAATCGAATTTTTGAGATTTTTATTATTTCTGGATATTTCGTTGGTGCATTTCTGAAATTTGATAATTTTTTTTATCTGTTGCCATACTTCGAAACTGTATGATCCTAAAACTGAGAAGTATATTGCGACATCCTCAAGGATCTTGCCGTTCAGCCCATGTTCTGACCGATCTCAATTTTTTTTGATGATAAAGCACTCTTCACTTAAACAACTTCAAACGCTCAAATTCTTCAATCAAATCTTGAGTCAGCTCCAGCTGAAGTAGGTATCATCATTCACCAATCAAAAACTTAATTTCTCTTAATTGGTGAAAATGTCCCATTACGACAATTAAAACTTCTTACCGAACCCATTGAATCAGTGTCCGATTTGTGTTCTCAGAATACTTGATTCGAACAACTGATTAAGACATCCAACCATGAAATCCTAGGCATGGATTGCAATAAACAGATTGTGGAAGATTTAGAAAGCATCACATATGACGGACGACTTTAAGCGAACAAAATTTCGTGCAACAGTAGAATCTGTATTGCTATATTGCTTCCATTGCTGGTCATTGACAGTTAGTCAACTTCGGTCTTAAGACGAAACTTATACTCAATTGCTTCATAATGCTATTCACGTTACTTTTGCATCTCATACATCGAATAAAAATTTATATGACTACATTCCAGGTTTCAGTGCAACAATCAGCTAAAGATGTTTTAGTTTCGTCAGTCATTGTTTTCGAAAAACCGATCAACCAGTGCACTTATCATAAATCATCAAGTCAGTTTCTGAATAGTCTAACAATGAAGGATAGAGTCGTATGAATTACATTATAATAATCAATCATAAATGGCCTTCTTTCATCTACGGACGATATTGCTAGTGCCATGATGGATTGCTCCGTCTGGTGCAACACTTATAAACAAGCTTCAGGAATCGACGTTCATTCCACGTGATGATGTAGACACAGGGATTGATTATCAACTGTAGAGCCTTAATCTCAAGTATTGTCTAACTTTTTCCTTAATTTTATTTTTTGACACCTTGATTTGGTAATGATTACCAATGAAAAGAGTTTGTACCTTATCTTATTAGTCTTTTCCATGACAATGATGAGTTTTTGCTCAATTACTCTTTTCAATATTTCGGAAACTTTGAGATAATTTAATAATTCAATTTATTTATCGTCACCTTAAAGAGCATCGTAAGATGAGATTTTTCTTCAGCATTATTTACAAGATAGAACTTTGCTTTGTAAATGCTCGATAACAGATTTTCTAATTTTTAATAACCAGAAAATTAATCATTGTCTGAAGAAGTCCTTTATTAGTTATTTCCGAGAAACAACCCGTATCTGTTAAAATATTAAGAACCGCCACTCGTGATCTTATATTCTGTCAGGAACCTCTCAAACCCTTGAACCAAATTTCATACCATTTTTAAATTTTTTGAATCAAGAAATCACCCCAATAATGGTCTTCTATCTTATCAACTATAAGGCTCAATTCTGTTATCGGTAGATCTGCTTTCAAAATTTAATATAACCAATCAATTGTCAAGAGGAATTTTGTGAACATCTTAAATGTTCTTCTGGCTTTTAAAATTAACCCGTCCAATACTTTCACGTATATCTGGAGTACACAAATTATCGTAATTCGCTTTATCAAAGTTAACGACGATTATAAATCCCCTCTCTTAATCAACCCAATCTCTAATTATTTCTCGATTAAATTTTTCGTCATGCAAACTAATTTTCTTTACCTCATCGTATTCAGGTTTTTTATCAAATATTGCGCAAACGTAGATGGATTCCCTAGCTTAGACTCATTTTATGACATAATTCTTATTCCTTAAAGAATTTCATCCTGACCTGATTCGTCATCCGATCTACCACAGACATTATCACAATTCACACTTAACCTATAATCACTCAAACGCTTCTTGACAAGTTTTGTTACTTTTAATTTTTAGCGATTCTCGAAAATCAACCAAATCTAGATCAATGCTTTTTCACATCATGTACGTTAATATTCATTAACCGCCGATTTTGATTTGTGTTATACTCTTTTAAAATTGAGTAAGTAATTGCATTGTTTATTAGTCCGTTACAGTATTCGTTTGACTGTGCTTCCTTAATTTATTAATAATTTAACACTGAAATTATTTTTTTCGTTTTTTAGTGTCGATGACCTCTTATTGAACACATCTATAGAAACAGATCGAGTGTTTAACCTGGTTCACTGACTGGATTATTTCTCAGTTTCTTTAACCAGAGACGCTCAAAAAATAGCCTCTCCCAGTCAAATACTGACCCTGGCTTCTACTGCTGGCAGAGTTACCCACTGAACTGGCAACTGCAAGCTCGATCCCAGTATACCAACTCCCAAGGTTTAGTGCCCTGGACATGGAGGAGCAAATGCCTTGAACCAAAAAGGACTCCAGTCCCGAGGTCATAGGTAAAGACTCCAACTGCAGCAATGAGTGGGCGTACTTGAGCCAGATAGTAGGTTACAAAAGTGAAGTAACTTTTCAATCACTGAGCCCACCATCGATAAACTCCAGCTCTGAGTTTGAGCTCGTATGTGGCCTGACAAACGATAATTTAGAAAAAATGATCACTGCCAAGAAAATCTATGAACGAACAGGGATTGAAGTTCATTCCACATGATGACGTTGACGCACTGATTGATTGATTGTACACATCTATAGCTGAATTGCTTTGAATGAATTCTCTAAAAGCAAATTTTTGAAACCTAAGACCATTGTTGCAGACCAATTTTGCAATAACTTCATCAAAAGATTTCTTTATCAAAAAAAATTATTATGATCGTTGTCCCTTGTAAAAATTATGATTGTTTCGTCTTGAAAACTGTTGCGATGAATTTTTTCTCAGCTTTGTTTTTTCAAGCCGGATATAGAACCGCCAACAGATTTCAGTCTCATTTCATGTCAAATATTCAGGAGGTCGACCTTTTTTTATTGGTTAATCAAGTCATGAAAATTGGGTAAAGACTGCATCGATCACTTGAGCGCTCAAATACTAGATTTTTGCCAATCAGTTAAAAACGCTCACTCGACATCAAAGAGCATCTAATTTTGAATTAAAAACGCGGGTTAAAATATTCAAGAGCGATCATTGGGAATTATCTACGAAGCAGGTTTAAAGTTTCGATAACGGTATCGCCATTGATTCCGTACCGGTATTTTAATAAGGTTTTTAAATTCTTAATATTATGGAATCAATAATGAAACGGTATTATGAACAAAAATCAATTGTGGTTTTGTCTGAAATTGAGAGAGTTTAATAGGTTGTAAAACTCGTTAAACGTAAAATTACAATCAAAAAGTGCAAAGAATTTTGGAAAACATAAAATTACAATTTTGACAAATTAAAGTGTTTGTTGATTTTATTGTCAAATTCAAGCAAAGTTAAATGTAGATATTCTCTGATTTTGTGAATTTGTGTTAAAATGAAGGGATGAATAAAAATACAATTTATAGCTCGAGTCTCTCCAAATGCAAGGTGTCGCGAAATTTCTATATCCCTTCAATAACTCTATCTAATTATTTAATACGCGACATAATAAAATTTTATTAACTTATACAAACGATATCTCTGAACAAAATATGAAGTTTGTATTTAAACGGTCCACCTTTTGTCTTGACGCATACTCAAAGACAAGGATGTTACTGCTTGATTGCTTTGCCAATAACACTCCGGTCAAAGTTCGTCCCAGATAGTCTGAATACGCTGATGCATTTCATCGACATTGTTGGCCTTCACCTCAAACATTTGATCTTTAATTACCGACGATCGTTTTAATTCAAATCATGATTGTTGGGATGCTAGAGTGTAGGCGGGATAAAGACTGGTGTTTCAGTCAAACGAAGGTCAGCTCTCGTCTGCTGACTATTAGCTGGTGCGGTCATGCAACGTGTTGTGGCAGTAAATAATCGTAAGTTAATGTAGCAATCAATATTAGGTTGAAATCCATCAACTACAATCCGAATTGTATGTTTTCAAAACGAGAAGTATCGCTAATTTTGGGACAAGATGTGATTATGGATGGGTAAATAACAATAGAACGTATTAAAATTCCACATAATGCCTCGAAATAACAAAACATTACTCAACTCCATTCTACTGATGATTTTATTTATTTTGGATTGGTAAATTGAATTCGATAATGGATTGCTAGGAGTAAAATTATATAATAAAAAGGTTTGATATTATATTAATGTTACTTAAAAGGATTTTCAAAGATAACAAGATATAAATTTAAACAATTAACTATCTTCGTTGTTTATACGAGATATGGAAAAACCTCACTTAATATCAAGAAGTGGAGGTGGATGGGGAAAGTCTTCAAAATCCATATCAAATTTGTCGTCAGAGAAAATGTTGGTGGAGGTAATTCTTTGTTGAAAGATGGCTGAGGAATTTGTGGAAGAAGTCGAGAGTTAGGTCCTCTCTTATCTATAAGGGAAAAACACTTTTTTAATCAAGGAGGTTTAAAAGATGATTTAGAAGTTGAACTCACATGATAATGATCTTATTCAATTGAAAGTGCACTTAAGCCATCGAGTAGAGAATATTCACTTGTACCTTTGGAATTAAAACTTAAATTGACTGGGTTGAGAAAATCGATGTTTTGGACTTGTGCATCATCGTGTCTTAGAACGATGAATATGATCTGGCGAGAAGCTTTAGTCATCTTGGATGGTAGTTTTGGGATGCACAATTTTTTGATTACTCAAATAGTTATTTTTATATCGAATGTAGTGACTTCATTCGACATATTATACAATATTTAATCGCCTATATACAAGCCTCCTGTTTCTGCTGGAGAATATGAAGGAAAAAACGAACGTAAAAAAGAGAAGCTTGAACGGATAGGGAATCAACTATTTACTATTGTAACAGGAAATAGAACGATAACCAAGTTTTACTCCAAGGGATTTATCGCTATCCTTCAGACTGTTGAATACCATGACTGGAACAAAAATATACTTGAATGTAGTATAAATTGAAGGGGGAAAAGAACTTAAGATTCCTTAAAAATTATGAAATGAATTAAAAAACTAACAATAAGCTAAAATTTGTGTCATTGATATAAAGAGATCAAGTATGGGATATAGTCAAGCACACGGTATACAAGAGCCCCCAACTGCCTTTATCTTTTCTTCAGCACGCTTGGTAAAAAATTTTGCTTTAACCATCAGCGGCTTTTTAGGGAGATCACCGCGACCTAAAACTTTAAAATATCCCTAAAATATTTAAAAAAATAAATACAGCAGCAACACAATCGATTAGTTGTATTTGAGAAGAATTATCTTTGACACCAGATTTTTCAACAATAGACCACAATTGATCCACATTTACAGTAGGGCAGTATTCGGGATTTTTTTTAAGATGGTAACGTCGCATACCAACCTTACCAAAGTATCCAGGGTGGCTAAATATAAAAAATTATTAATACTATCGATCAAAAAGAATCCTCTGGTGATGAAGCCCACCGGCCTTACCCCGACCAGCAGGATGTTTGCGGTGCTTGCCTTGAGTTAAAATAAAAAATTACCAACTCTTCCATGTCCAGCACTAACGTGACCTCTCTTCTTTCTATTCTTCCTTAAATGAGTCGTCTAAATGTTTCAACCAAACAAACTCACCATTTTTTAATTTACCACGCGGTCGGTGACCTTCGCTTGAATGTATAACCATGATTTTGTAAAAAACTGATTCTTGATAAAAATTTAATTTTTGAATTTCATTAATTTTTATTTTATTGATTTTTTTTTTAATTTTTATGTTAAAAATGATATTTAGTGTCTTAATGTTAGTTTAATTTTTTAACCATTAAAAGACCATTATCAACATTGATTAATTTTATTATTGTAAAAAATTTTCAACTATCTCTGATTTAAAACTTTTATAATAAAATTATTTAATTACTCTCTTGAACATTGACCTTCTATCCCATGCCTTGTTAAATATTGTTATTAAAATCGCCTTATAATGGCTGGTCAAAGATATTTTATCAGAAAGTCAGACTTACTTCTCAATTTTACTTATCATCTCGATTTAGCATCTTTTAATACAACAAAAAAATTTTGAACTCAAAAGATGTGCACCTTCCTTAGTTTAAGTTTAAAAAAAGTTAAACATTAAAGTGTCAGTTGTGCTTGTTCCTATAAAATTCATTGAGTATCTGTGACTCAAAATATTTGATATTTTTAGAATCAAAATCTTTTTTTTACTAAAGGATTTTACAGTAAAATATAGGCTTCCCATTCTATTTGTAGCGGCTAGCGTGACTTACAGGGAGGGAATCAATCTAGATTAATAGACTAATTAATCTTATCATTTTTTCTTCTGTTATAATGTATCTAACTCCTTATCGTCTATACCGGAATTGTAATTTATTTTATGATGTTTCTCTCTGATTTTATAACCTGGTATTTGACTAAGTCGTTTTATCATGGATTATCAAGTCTCCACAGCAGAAAATAAGTATGGGATAAATTATACTATATCATGTAAAATAGCTTCTCAATTCTAGCAGCCATATCATTATGTGACAAAATTTTTACTTTTATGGGTGTTCTTTGGTCAGACATTTAATGCATACTAGCCTTGGCATCATCACAGAAGAAATGATCATTATAAATTTCTTAAATCTTGAGGGATTTTACACAGTTTATTAAGAAGGAAAAGAATCACCTTATGTCAATTATAAGCATGATACAGAAGGTTACGCAATAACGGACTGAATTGTTAATATCAGAGTTAAGAAATATTATTTTTTAAAGTCCTTACAGTGCATAAGTAGTTTTATTTTTATAGTATTAGAATTTGCCTTCCAACAATTAAATTTCGTTTTTTAGAATTAAAAGCAGCTCAAACATCCTAGGTCAATATTAGGTAAGGTCATTCAACAAAGCCACCCTCTTATGATGTTAAGAGTGTTTTTATAAATCAAATTTAAATACTTATGTGGGATGTCGAGGTATAGAAATCAGAAACCCCACAGTCATATAATTTTCGATCAAAATTCGACTATTACGAAAATCATCAAGAACCCACATCGCTGATTCAGAAAATTTTTGGTATGCAAGGTTAAAAACCGTTAAAATAAGTGACTAGTAAGAGTAAATTATTAAATAAAAGTGAAATAGTCTATGATAAGAGTTTCCAATAAGACTGGTTTCTGGAGATTTTTAAACCCGAAAAAAGTTAAAAAGTCTTATCAATTGAAACTATGTCGATTAGACTGTGATTATTTTGGTCATCATTATAGCCCCTTACAATTCTAAATCTTTGTGATATTTTTTTCTTGATCGAAGGATTATTTTATTTATAAATGATAAAGTTGCTTGAGTCTTCGAGAAGCGATTCTCTTTTTTTAAGGATCTTATTGTTTTTTTTAGTGATTTTTTTCTTTGTATTACAAAGTTGTTGAATCAAATTTCATTAAGATATAATCGTAAACGAATGCTTTGATCTGCCAAGTGTGGAATTATAAACTCAAAAATTATGAAAAGATACTAAATCATCATGTTTAATAAGCTATTATCATTGTTGGCGATTAGAACTGGAAACCAGACTGTGGATTTTAATTGTTTATTAATTATTATATTTATTTAGCAATAATATAATTGTTTATATACTATGAAGACTTTAGAAGATCCAATAATTGGCACAGTCGGCAAGATCCCTGTTGATATAAAAATAGAAAATTTTTTGATGGGCATCATCATGAAATTTGGTTGAAAAAATTAGATATGGCTCTGAAGGCTAATGATTTTCCAGCTTCTTGTTAAAGAGTTTAATTTTTATTGATCCTTGACGACAAAACTTTCAAATAGATTATATAATTGATATCACTAAAGAGAAACCGTGGGATAATTTCAAAATACGATTTCTTCACCATTTTTTAAAGACTTAGTGTCCAATGGTGTTTCAAAGAGAATTTAGCAATCTCAATCAGTCATCAGATGAAGACCTAATAACTTTATTCAGGAGTTAAAATACTTGGCTATGGATCTTTTTCCCTCAATCGAAAAATCCAAAAAGGACAAGCTTGTTTCTAATAGATTTATTGACTGAGTTAGATCCGATTTTATTCGTCGTTCGGGGTTCCTCAAAAGATTCACACAGATCAGGGAAAAAATTTTGAATTAAAGTTATTTTAGGATATATGTAGACATATAGGAATTCGTAAAACACGTATTACTCTACATTACCCACAATCGGACGATATGATTTATAGATTTAACCAAAAAATTGTTAGTATGTTATCAAAATATTTAAAAAATAAAGAAGATTGGGATTCAATTTTTCAAAAAGTGATTATTGCCTACAAAAGTTAACCATATAAAACAGTTGGAAAATCGCCATTAAAAGTGGTTTTTCCTTTAGGGCCTGTTCTTCCAAAATGACCCTTCCTTAGATAAAAATACTCCACAATGGAACTATTTTGAAGATTTTTTCAAAAATTCTGTAAAATCCCATATACATCTCCTAATATAAATTAAACAGAAAACATTTCAAAAATTCTTAAAATACTGCACCTTATTATAAACGTAGTTTGTTTGGTCAAATATTGTTCAAGGGCGATGTTATGTATAAAAATCTAAACACTTGAAGAAAATTTTCAAAACCTTGGATAGGCCCTTTTACAATAACAAACAAACCAGGGAATGTCAGGTATGTGATATGTAACGGATTGGAAAATATTACTTGTCGATTTAAAAAATTCAAACCCTTTAATAAAGGAGAAAATTCATTGGCAAAAGATAAATTTTTAATTCTCAGAGATACTGAATCGAAGCCATTAAGTTACAAGGATGAAGAAATAAAACTGGGACCTTCGATTAAAATTCATCTCCCAACTCAATTAGACTATGGTCTGATGAATTACTCAAAAAAATAGTTAATGATGCATATAAAGATATTTCGATGGAGAATGAAGATGCTGGTTATGCGAACTAGGCTGCGGATTTTAATTGTTATTTCTCACTTAAATAATAATTGTTGTCTTAATAAAGAATTTCAAAGAGCCAACATTACTATCCTTTTTTTACATTTTATCTTACACTTTAGAGGAAAATGTGAAATTTTTTATGGATGAAAAAGTTCTTTATAAATTATTTAAATTTGTTCTAGATGTAAATGTAAATTTTTTTCATTCGCATAATTTTAAATTTACCTATTTTTTTGCTTTTACATTTCATTTCTAATTTAAAAATAAAAAAAAATGATATAAATTTCATATATTGTGATAAATAACTATCTTAATGTTTTTATTTTGTAAAAATATTAGCGGAAAATGTCAAAGTGTTGCTCAACTAAAATAGATTCTTAGTGAATTACTTTTGAATCTCATCCATTTTTTTTGCGAAAAAATTCAAATCTGTAAAATTATTTTATTTATCTGATTAACCTAAAATTATTATATTTTTATTTAAACAACTATAGGGACCAAAGGCTATATTTATCAACATGAATTATAGATTATATTTTGTGTTTGATTTTCGGATTTTAAAATTTGTATTGTTTATAATATTATGTCATTCCTTGTCTTCGGTGTTTGATTTCACTCCCTTTGACTAATTTTAACAAATTTTCGCCCCTCTCTTGTGTCAGTAAACCACCAAAATGACTCCGTCTTTTATTAATACGAACATAATATAGCATAACCTTAATACTATATTTATAAGTATCATTAATAACCTCGCGTTGCTTGTTAATTATAACAATTTTATATTCCTAAAAATTTTATCTTTTTTAAGTTCAGTCTTTCCGCTAAAAATATCTTTATTTCTGAATTCTCAGGATTTTATTATTTACATTTTTATATTAAAATTTTACAATTTATGCAATTCACGGAAATAGTTTTTCGGACTTGCAAGAATTAATATACGTATAACGACACATAGCAATTTATTTGAAGATTGTCATATAGACTAGATTTGTCTATATATTTGTGTGTACATAGTTAATGAGCATTTACAACATTTTGTTACAAGGCTTATTTTCGATTCCTACAATACAAACGAGGAGAACTGGGAATTTTACATTAAACGTTTCGAGGTTGCTGAAAAGTTAGACTGTTATTCCAACTATTTAAAGGATCAAATAGTCAAACACGAATTATTGATGAAAACAGTTAGGGCTGATCATTTTCGTGTAGTCCTCGAAAATTTTAGCAAACGAAATTACCAAGAAATTACATAAGAGCAGGTTTTAAAGTTTGTATTCAAAAATTTTTCAAAAATATCGACTACATTCATCGACGTTACTTGCTAAATAAAGCAGCTCAAGAAGATTCAAGAGACACTTTTGCAATTTAGGTCGCTTAAGAAAAATATCTCCCAAGCGATGTTCGGAGCCAATATCAACGAAAGGCTTGAGGATCAATTTATCTTAGGCTAATAAGATCAGGAAATTCTGAAGGAACTTTTTATCAGATTCTCATATGTAGTTCTAATTTACTAGGGGACGTAACAGAAATCACTAAGAAATTAGAAGAAGCTAAATACAACCTAGCCTCCATGCATGTTTTAGCCAAAAAAAATTAAGAGGACTCAATTTTTGTCGTAAAACCAAGAGAAAAATACTAACCTCAGAAGAAAAGATACGATAAAACTATAATGTCAGATCCAAACATCCATTGTCTCAGGTGTGGCAAGCTAATACACGATGATCCTTCTACACGTAAGGTATTTATAGCAAATGTTTTAAATAGAAGAATAATGTTAACTTTTGTCGAGTTTGTCTGAAAGGTGGAAAAGTCACAGTCAAAGCTTCAATAAAAAACCGTATTTAACTAAATTGTGTAGTTTTGAACCAGATTATCTTCATTTGTATTCTTTTAACAGTCCTCTGTTCAAGAGAAAAAAGATATCGAGAGGGGATACTATATTGATTTAGAAATAAATAAAAGACGTGTCAGAATGATTATCTATTTGGGAGATTCTATATCCTGCATAGAGAGAAGTTTGTGGAAAAATATTTGTTCTACACTAATAAAATCATAGATCCTTCAAAAGGCTGCTATGAAAATCACATTGATACTCAAGGTTTAACCTCCGTAATAGTCGGTTATTAAAATTATAATTTATCGCTTCCCCTAGTAGTTACAACATGTGATGATCAACATATTTTATGCTTATATTGGTTTTCTAAGTTATTAATAACTCTAAAAATAACATAAGTAAATAGTGATGTTGAAGTAAATGGCTCTAGTAAGAAATTGTCCTCTCTTCTGGACACTTTCAACGAAGTTTTTGAAAAAATACAAAAGGAGTTACAAACTATGTAGCCTCTATCAGTATTCAAAAAAAAGTTAAACCTTAAATATTCAAAGCACGAACGTTACCATTTTCATAAAAAACACGTGTTAAGGAAGATATGGAACTTCTAAAACATATTAACATTGTAGAAAAAGTAGTAAAAATCTTAAAATGAACAATGTAGGCATTTTTTTGTTTGTATTGACAAATCAAATGGAAAACTGAGACTTTATAAAGATTTTGAAGTTTCGATAAAAAAGTATTTTGATTGTCTTCGATATCCAGTTTTAAAATTTTCTGAAATTATTTAAAAGATTGAAATGGGTGAATGATTTTCAGTTATTGACTTACAAGAAGCTTTCATGTAGATACATCAAAATAAGAAATTCTCAAATTCGACAGAAATTTCTACCCTTTTTGGATTCTATTGATATTTGCCCCTACCATTAAGTGTATTGTCTGTACATTCGATTTTTTAGCATTTAATGGATCGTAAAATTAAAGATTTAGAGGTCATTACGTGCTTTATTGAGGATATAATTATCGCTTAGAAAAATGAAAACGAACATCTAACAAATCTTAAAATTTTTTTTTCTAAACTCAGACAATATAGTTGTTAAACTAGGATTGAAAAATGAAAATTTCGGAAAACAAAAGTCATTTTCTAACGCTATATATACAGTTCAGAAGTAGTAAGGCCTATAACAGAGAAAATAAAATTAATACTAAATCTAGTTTAACCTACTTGCATGTCTGAACTAATTCTTTTTTATGATCCATAAATTATTGTAGTAAATTTTTGCCTAAGTTGCATGCTAAGTGTAGATCACTTTATGATTTAATAAAGAAGAACAGGCAACGGCAGTGGAACAATGATGATCAACATTTGTTTACTAATTCTAGAAATTCACTTTGAAAGATCGAATATATCGTTCATTTCAACGAAACCCCTCTTATTTTTGTTGCAACTGATGCTTCGTAAATAGTATTGCAGGAGTATTGCTTCGGAAGATTTGAAATCGAAAACTGAAATCAGTTTTCGTTACGTTGCTTAAATTAACCGACGCTTAAAAAAATTACTCAGTAACAAATCAAGAAGCTATTGCAATAGTACACTCAATTAAAAAATTTTATGACTAACTTTATGGGAGGAAATTTCTGATACAAACAGACCATCGACGGAAGGAACGTATTTTTTATCCATACAAGAAAAAAAAAAGATTGTGTCAGCAAAATTAATTCGATGGGTTATTTTTTTCTTCATATTTTTACGATATTGTGCACAAGAATAGCTGTCAGAAAAAGGTAGCAGATCTTTTTTAAAGGCTTTATTAAGGAATGCAAAAATTCAAACAGAAAAGAAATTGCACTTATGAGAAATAATTGAAGGCTTTCTACTAAAAAAATTGCAAAGGAAACTCTGACAGAAATACTTTAGGAAAAATGAGGAAATGTCTAAATCTTGGATGACCATCAAGAAATGTCTTTACACAAATTGAAAGATATTTTGTTGATTTCCCCAATGTTCTCTCTTTCGAGAAATAATATTACCTCTCCATGACACAGTGGTAATGCCACAAAAGCTAAAACATAGGTTTTAAAATACTTTCACACTTGTCATAGTAGAATAAACTCAAAGAAATACTTTGAAAAATTAAATATATGGTGGTTAAAGATGAATGATGACGTAAGTTTTTAGCACAAAGTTGTCAAATCTGTCATATAAATGGTCCAAACAAGACCGAAACTCCTCTATTTTTTTTGAATTAGAGTAGTTAAGTATAAAAGAGAGATAATACATTAATTTTTCAGGAAAAATAGACTGACAACAATGGCTAGTTTTTATCGATTTCTATTCTAAACAGGATAACTTTTTAATTTACAATAACGTACGAGTGAGGCAACAATACTCTGTATTGTAGAAATTATCTCATGATTGGAATTCCCAATAAACTGGTCTCGGACAATGGAACACTGTTCAAATCTTTAAATCAAAGCAATATGTGCTAATTATGGTAGTAAATCTATAAATTTAACCCCATACCGCTTTCGTATGAAGGGCCAAGTAGAACGAATAATTGGCACAATAAAAGAAAATTACACCAAATTTAAAAATGTAACTTAAATTTGGAAACTCATTTTAGTAATGCTTTATTGGTAGAGAAATACTCATTCCATATGAACTCGTAAATCACCTGGAGTGATAATAAATGGTAGATGACTCATAAATTGCTGGATAATTTAAAACCAGAAATTGACCAAAATATATCTGATGTATATTATTATCAAAAAAAGTACCATGATAGAAGAAAAAAATACGAGATATTAAACCCGCAGAAAGAGTGTGGATAAATAATGAACAGGGTAAGAATTTAGTAAAGGTATTGTATCAAAAAAACTGGAGTGTTATTTTACGAATTAAACATCAACTGAATACCTAAACTGAAACATGCAGAGAAATAAAATTTAAAAAGAACCGGCACAAAAAAGAAGAAAATTCCTCTGAAAAAGAAAATTCAATAAAAGCGATTTACACATGTTATCCTTTTGCCCCGAGAATCACCATCGCCCCTTGTTCAAAAAAAGAATTCTGTAACTCTCAGCCCAAAAATAATATTTCTAACAATAACGAGGAATTAAATAACATCCATAATGGCAAGCCAGCAAAGAAAAAAAAAGAGCCAAGAATGTCAACACGTATCCCGAGGAAATCTACTAGTCCTTACTGTTATGGTCATGAATCGTTGTTACTCGAGTAGCGTTTAGTATAATTAAATTTTAACCTCATGCAGCTTATCTAATTCATCACATTCAAGCAGTCGGAAAATGATGGGAAAAATAAATAATTTCGATGATACAGTGAAACACTGAAGCACATACCTGAAAGGTTCGAAAATTGGAATGAGACTAACAGTATTCCTACTGAAAAGCAGAACTGAACATTGCTCGCAGTAATTTAAACAAAGGCCTTTTCAGTATTAAAGGTCTTGCAAAATCGACGAAATTAAAAGAAATGCCGTTAGATAATTTCGCAATTCTCTTAAAGCACTACGACCAAGATCCTTTAATTATAAGTGAAAGATAGCTTTTTTGGTCAAAAAGACAACTTTAAGGGGAACAATTAAACCTATTGGCTTTAAGAATGCAGTCGTTTAGTGTATCTTAAAACATTGGTACATTTCTTGATGAAGCTCTCTGTGAGTGTTTTATTCTAGGAATGCAAGACATTGGTAAAAATTCTCGTCGTGCTCTTTTCTTCAAAAAGAATCCTTGCTTTAAAGAAGCTTTAGAAAAGTCGATTCAAATTAATAATGCTTTCAACGACCATGGTCAAATTCAAGGAACAAAAAAGAAAGTTAATAAGATTAGATCAAATTATTCAAGTACAACGAAACTTCAACGATACTTTAATTGCTACTCATCAGAACACATTCGAAAAAATTTCCCGTTTAGTGAAGCTATTTGTGATTTTGAGGTTCAAGAGTTATCTGAAGAAAGCATGCAAAAAAAACTCAATTGAAAAATTGAATTCACAAAGATTCAACTATTTATTCTTTAGATACGAATTCTAATGTTTCACCCTTTTTTATTACTCTTAATATTAACGATAAACCAATTTCAATAAATGTTGATACAGCCTCTCTAATAACAATTCTTAAAATAAAAACATTTACTTGCCTCTGTTCAAATCTTAAAGCAACTTATTGGCGTTTTGGAAGTTTTACAGGTTATTTAATTAAATCTAAAGGCATAGTTTTAGTGAATGTTGAGTCAGCCTAAGGTAGGCACAGACTTGAAGGCTTTGCATGTAAATCTGGGCTAACTTACTTGGTCATGGTTGGATTTTTTGTTTATTCTACATGAATATTTAACCTGCAAACAAGATCGGCACTGAAATGGAAAGAAATATTTTGATGAATAAATTCTCTCGGTTAATTTAAAGGACCTTGGGTGCCTGAAAAATTATTAAGCCAAACTCTTCCTAAAAAATTTAAATCCAGATCAAATTTTTCAAAAAGCAAGACTTGGTTCTTATCATAAAAAGTTATTGATCGATCTTGAACTTGATAATTTGCTCAAACAGAGTATCATTTTACGAGTATATCATTCAGATTATGCATCACCCATAGTCTGTCCTAACAAGAATGATAATTTAATAAGAATATTCGCTTTTTTTTCCGTTTCAATTAATAAACTTATTAAAATCGACCAATTTCCTATTCCTAATATTGAGGAAATAATTTCCAAAGTTGTAAAGGGGAATAGTTACAAAAAAAAAATCTAGCTTTTATTTTCAAATGAAATTCTATCGCTATTCATAATATCTATTAACAATCAATCCGCAGAAAGATCTTTTTTGATATGCAAGGTTAAAATTTAATTTAGCAATGGTACCCGCAATTTGAAAGAAAGCGATGGATAAAATCCTGACTGCCATTCCTAGGGTTTCGGGCTCTTTAGATGATATCGTTATCACAATTTCTTCCAGGTCAGAGCATCTTTGAAATTTAGAATCAGTATTTCAAAGATTAAATGACTTTGACCTGAAGATAAAACAAGAAAAATGTTAAATCTTAAAATAGAGATCTCCTATTGTGGATTTTTCATCTCAAAAGGCAGGATATCAACCTATATAGGTAAAACATCTGCAATTCATTCTGTGCTTTAGTCTAAGAATTCATCAGATATTTTAAGTTTTTGTAGGTTAATAAACTATTACCGTGATAATTTACCTAACATTTCAGGCTATTAAAACCCTAATCCGATTTTCAAAAAACACAAACAGTTTTACGTTATAAGAAAGAACATCAATATACTTTTGATCAAGCGAAACAAAATTAAGAATTCGATAAATATTACTTATTATAACCGTTCTCTACCTGTGTTCAAGGCTACTGAGGCCTCTTTTTATGGAATATTCCCAAATTTATCACAAAAGTTTCCTGATAATTCAAAGAGCCCTCTCACTTGAACTCCAAGAATTTAAAAAAACGCTCAGGGTATTAACTCTACTATTGAAAAAGAGGCACTTGGAATCGTATGAGGATTAAAAAGTTTTCTATTTACTTAGAAGGCAGGAATTTGCCTTGTTTACTGACCATCGCAATTAGTAATAATATTTTCAAAGTCTAAAAAAATATCAAAAACGGCAGCTTCCCGTACAAAGATGGGATATATTTTTATCATGAATGAACATCGATCATTCACAACGATCATCTGGAAATGCCAAGGTTGATACCCTTTCTCGTCTTCCCGTCACTTATAAAGAAACAATAATTAAAACAAATTATCCGTTATATGTAGCGTTTCTAAACTTATGAAGATTATCTATCAAAACAGATATGTTGAAGAAACTAAAAAAGATAAAGTCCTTGCTAAAGTTATTGCAGCACACAAATGATTAGTCATGTTTTAAAAATGATAAACTTGCAAAACCTTTTGCAAAAAAAGAAATGAGATTTCGATTTTAAATGATTGTCTTGTCGTAAATGAGAAATTGATAATTCCAAAAACTCTCCAAAGAATAAGATTTAATAAACTTCACAAAGGTCATCTTGAGGCTGAAAAAACAAAATCGCTTGCAAGGATGCATGTTTGGTGGCCAGGAATTAGAAAAAAATCGAAAAGCTCCTCGCAAATTATCATTTGGTATTTTTTAAAGCTAGAAGTTCATGCTTAGCACCTGTTCAGTTATAAAAAAACTAGCTACATCATGGAGCGGATCCATTTGAATTTTGCCAGGCCACTCGTTGGAAATATTTTTCTAAAATGTGTAGACAGTTTCTCTAAATTTCCCGAAGTTATAATGAAGCAGAAATTTACATCAGTAGATAGGATAAAACATGTTATGTCAATTTTCTCCAGAATAGGCTTTTCAAAAAAAGTAATAACCGACAATACCTCTCAAATTATCTCCAAAGAGTTAAAAGCATTCGTATTCAGAAACAATATCGAGCACATAACATGACCACCATATCATCCATCTTTAAATGGATTACCTGAGCGTATCGTTCAGACATTGAAAAGAACTATTTCAGGAGCTACTCAGATAAACATCTCTTGAAAGGCTACATTCTTTTCTTTATTTCTACAGGAATTCCAACCATTCTTCATTATCAACATTTCCTCCAAATAAAATATTGGGGAAAAATGCTAGGAACTAATTTGACAATTTAGCTCCTTGAACAAATTGCAATCATGAAACAACAGCCTGTCTTTAGTTCTCGATCGGCTATATCGTTTTTGTGATAAGGAACACCCCTGGGAAAAAAATGTGAATAGGTAAGGTGGATAAAATTCTTGGGGATCAAATGTACCAAATTCTCAAAAACAGGGAAAGCATACTGAGGCATATCAATCAATTACAAAAAAGGAAACATCAAGAAAGTCCAGTAAAAAATACTCTGATTTGATATTCGGGCTATAACCAAACTTGCAAAAATCAATCTAGAGCTGATCTAAGTAAATAAAACACTGAATGAAGTTGTACTAATACTGATAGAGATGCAAGTTAGGTTTCTTTAACCAAAATGTCTTTTGATCTAGTTGGATTGTTACGTAGATCCATAAGAATAGAGGAGAAAGGGAGAAGGAGTGTTATGGCCATTAATTGTTGGTACAAGGGTAGAGATTAGAAAATTACATTTTGGCAGAGTGCAGTTTATTTAATTTACAACAGATATTGTAAGAAATGTCTGAAAGTAAAAAGAAAGAACGAAAATGTAATCGTTATAGAATCGAACCTCAACAAATTAGAAATTTCTAATAAAAAATTTTAAGTTAAAAATAGTTTTTGATAACAAATTTTTCTCCGAATGACAAATGATGGTTCAAAATAAGAAAAACTTAAAATTTTTAAAAAGTGCTACTGGTTAGTAAAGAGTATCAGCTACTCGGTTTTAATTTGTAGCCACTAAGTTTTTTTTTCTCTTGGCCTATCTCTAGTTGTTTCCTGCAATCCCATTTTCTGTTTATTTTACACATTTATGTATTTTGCGTTTCACTTAGTGTCAATTTCTTGGGAAGTTTATTGAAGGGAAAGTGTTTGTTTTCGTTCGAGATTAATTGTTTATTTATTTCTTTTTATTACATTAATTCACGGTGAGTCCTTTAAAAGTGAGCCAGAAAAATGCAGAATAGAAAAATAAAGTTGTATTTTTAATCGAAAAAGAAAAATATAATTAAAAATCGAAAACCATATTTTTGAAAATATCTTGAAATTGCTGACTTTTATGAAAATAATCAGAAAGAAAAACTTGCTATTAATTGCGAAGCCTGGCACTTCTATGATATTTACCTTAAAAGACTTCGGTAAAATTATTAAAAGTCGATATAAGTAAATATATATTAAGATCAATCATTCATTAACAATTATTCGAAACCCATTTCTAATGGTCAACAAGGACCAAAGAAGGCCAGATAAGGTGATGATACATGTAGCAGTTAAATAAAAGGATAAGAAATAAAAACATATTTATCTTCTATTTCTTCCCTGTTATATAATTTTTCTATTTAAAATAGTTTTCAGTAATTCTAATTCTAAACCGTATTTGTTACAGATTTGAAACATTATTAATATTTCAAACAAATGTTATATTTGAGTTTTGTGCGGCATGCAATTGATTAGGGAAAAGGTCTCAAACACATGGCCTGGAAAGGCATTTCGTGTGGCCCGCAACGCATTGGCATTTTAAAATTTACATTGTATATTGCAATTGTTCTCTTGTTTTTGTTTGAACTTTTTCAAAGCTTTATCTTAACCAGGAGAAAATCTTACCACGTTTTTTATTCAGAGTCTTTCGATTGATTTTCTTGCAGCGCTCAAAGCAGATATCCGGTTTATTATCGTTCACTGTTGATTACATTGTATAAATTTGATTTTAATATATTTTTTGGAAACCAGTGCTTATGTCTTCTGTTTCGAAAAAAAAGAAAACTTGCAGAGGAAATGAGAGTTTTTCATGTCAGATAGGAAAATTTATATTTTTTGACTGAAGTAAGCGATATTATTCAATGTTTCGTTTGTCAGGCAACTATAGCAGTTGCAAAGATGTTTAACGAGTGTTGACACTATGAAAAAATGAACCGTGTGAAATATGACGCGTATACCGGAAAAGACATAGAGGATAAAGTTATTCAACTTCAATCAGCATAATGCAAACAAAGAAGTTTCTTCACCAAAATTAACCAATCCAATGAGGATTATGTGAGAGAAACGCTTTAATTAAGTGAGATGATATCAAAGTCACTAAGACCCTTTACAGAGGGTTCGTTCGTAAAATAATGTATTTTAACTGCAAGTAAAACTTTATGCCCGAATCAAAAGAAACTGTTTGAAGGCATAAGCTTTTGAGCCAATACAGTAGCAAGCATTATTACAGATTTCGCATCAAATATTGAAAAGTAATTAATTGAAACAGCAACTGACTTTGAAACATTTTCAATTGCTCTTTACAAGACCACAGATGTGTCAGATACCTCACAATATGGTGTGTTTATCAGAGATGTGAATGACAATTTAAATGGGACAGAATAATTAATGGAACTATTACCATTGAAGGGTTGTCCAAATGGAGGAAATTTATTTCAAACCCTAGAAAAATATATTGATAGATATTTCTTGTCATGGGGTAAACTCGTATCTTTGGCCACAGAAGGTGAACCGATAATGTGTTTTCAAAATGTGGGTGTTGTTGGATTGGCGAAAAACAAATTAAATAGTCTTGAAACAGCAGGAATCAATTTACCAATTTTCACAGGATTTTGTATCAAGAAGCCCTGTGTAGTAAAACCCTACAAAAGAAAGAAACGATGAATATCCTAGTTAAAATTGTCAACTGTATACGTTTTCGAGGACTGTATCACAGGCGGTTAACGTCATTTCTTGTAGATATGGATTCTGAGTTCAGTAAACTTATTTATCACACTAAAGTAAGATATCTAAGTCGTAGAAATGCTTCGAGGCGGTTTGTTCCACTTAGACATGAAATCGCGTATAACATGACAATGAAAATAAGGCAGTTCCTCTACTGACTCATTCTAAATTTCACTGAAACCTTGCTCTTCTAACTGATATCACGGATCTCTTGAGTACACCGAATAAAGCTTCAAGGTAAACAAGAGATTATTATACCGATGTACGATAGTGTGAAATCTTTAAGGGTTAAACTACCTATATGAATTAAGCAACTTGGGAAGGAGAATTCTGCCCATTTTTCAACTCTGGATTCCTTAGGAAAAGTTGAACTCAAAAGCTTCAAACAATATGCAGATTTAATGTCTGAGATACTTCAACACTTTATTGTGCGTTTTGCTGAGTTTATGTTACTCGATACAATTTCAACTTTTTTGAAGCCGTTTGCTGTAGAAACTAAGACTGTTGCAGAGCAATTGAAAATGATGTTGGTGGAACCCCATTGTGATACTATCTTGAAACAGAAATGTGCAGAAGTAGGGTATCCCGAATTCTACACGTTTCTTTTACGATTAAATTCTTCAATATAAACTCTGCTACTGGAAGAATTCTTGCAATGTTTGGCAGTACGTATGTATGTGAACTATTTTTCTCATTTATGAATGTTAAAAAGTCTGTACTGAGGTCACAGCTCACTCATGAACATTTGCAAGAAACACTGAGATTGGGTTTTTCTTATGAAATCAAGCCTAATATTGATTCCTGATTGACCCAAAACGCATCCAGGTCTGCAGTCACTTCAGAAAATGACTTGAACCTAAGTGAACCAAACACAGAATGCCGTCAAATACGGTACTTAAATTGACAACATTACATTTGTAATAAATGGATGCTAGAAAGTATTTAAAGTACTACCTTTTTATTATGTGTCTTGCTTATAAAATTTTAATAATTTTAAACTAATTCTGGCCATACTGGCCTTGATTTATTTTCGAAGTCATCGCTTTACCCTAGGAGCAATTTGAGTTTGAGACATCTGTTCTAATACGAGCGTGAATATAAGACAAAGTTATTCATAAATAAATATTTTAATTTTTGCTAATGTTTTAGCAAAACAATTTGAAATTACAGAAAATTTTTATTTTGACTGTTTTAGAAACCTGGAACTTAAAAAAAAAGGATTTTATTACTGTAAAAAATTTAAACCTCGTCATATTGATTTATACACAAAAATCTTTAAAAGAGACAATATCCTTGACCAATCTGATTTATTCAACAGTTTTTAAAGCAATTCAAATAATTTGTAATTCTTTCTAGAAGGTCTTTTAGTGAAATCTTTTCAAATTCTGGAAGAAAACCAATGGATAATTCATCTTTTATTCAGGAATTAAAGAAATTGTTGGTAATGATAACCTTTTTAACTCAGGCTAGAATTTAAGAAAAATTATCCAGAGAAATCTCTCAACCGCAAATGTCACGGATTTTGAAAAAGTCTGCTTCAAGTCGACAAGATTAAGGAAAAAACCAGTTGCATTGTTAACAAAAGAACGTTGTACAAAAATAATTGACTTTTTTTCGAGAGTAATGGGATTTATCACAAGAAATATTCTCTTAGATGGTAATAAATTTAACCGGCATATGTCACCAATTTATGTAAACCCGGAGGTCAATCTATATCCCCATTAATCTACCTGCATATCTCCAAAGTAAAGAAAATTTATGAGGAATTATTTAAATCAATGGTATTGAACATCATAAACTGATTGAAGGTGAATATAACCTTGAAATATTCTCTAAATTTATTTCAGATTGTTTTTAAAAATGATTTCTTTAATCAAATACTGTCATGAATAATGTAAAGTTTCACCTATCTGATTTCGTAAAACACATTTTAATTAAAATTTGGGTTGAATGAGTAATTCTTTCACCATACAATGCAGAACTTAATCCAATCGAAAATTTGTTTTCAGATTTTAAGAATAACCTTCTTTCAATTAGACCCAAAGAAACCTCGAAAATTGATCCATTTTACAATATTAAGAGATCAATTGCCATGACTCATGTGGGTTCAGTGAGTACGATAGATTGAACTGTGAGTTTGTATCAGAAATTTTAAATCGAAAATATAATTTCTTTTAGAATATTTATTTTGAATCCATAATTTTCATTTTTGAAGAACCACGTAAGAAAGTGACATAAAAAGACAAACACAAAATGTGAAGTAAACAAAAATTACATCGAATTAGTCTCTTTGTTTTCAAGGAATAAGCCTCCAGCACAATTGAGTTCAGGTTTAGCCCTTATTTGAAAAAAGAAAAAAGGAGACTGAAGCTTGTAATGCAAGGATAATGCAGTACATATGTGAACCACAATTGAGGCTTGGTGTAATGGCGTTCGGTAAGATAAAAAGATTGAAAATTTATGACTTTGCTAAAGAACACGAAAAATAAAAAAGCGTTTTTTTATCAATGTTAACTCAGTGAAAAAAGAATAGTGAAGGTTTTACTGTTATCCATTGTTTTGTAATATCTACAGTTTTAGTAGCTACTCTAGTTTAAGGGAAAAATGTCTCCATTTATTCGTTAGAGATTATGGGATAATGCTTTTATATCATTAAAACATTTTGATGAAGAAGTAAAAACCTGCCTCGTTTTTTACACCATGTCCGCTTTAGCAGTGGCTAGCTTATGCGTAAGTAGGGGTTATCTACTTTTGTTTCACTTTGCGTGTGTAAAAATAGATGATCTCCCAGATTATAATGTTAGATTAGTTTTTTCTTAAATAACAAAATGTTAATTGCATACAAACGATGAGAATTAATAAGTGAGGTTCAAAAAAACAACTTATAAATTTGGCATATTTAATAGCAAAGAAGGAATATTAAAATTTGAATATTAAATTATTCAAAGAAATTGATATTTAACTGTTTTATAAGTTTACTCTTGAATCTTTAATATGTGAGCCGAAGGTTTAAAACCACAGGAATTTGTGACTTTTAGCTGCAGAATAAAGGAGATTAAGAATTTCTTTGCAAGAGTATCCGAAAAAGGGCCCTTTTGATAATTATTAGTCAAACCAATTTGCTTTTTGTTTCTACATCTTGTGAATGCATGTTAATCCATCGATTAATTAAAGGGTTGTTCTCATCTTTAAGGAATTCATCGATAATTGCCAACAAAGTCTTAAAAAATAAATATGATTTACTTGACAAGGATGCAGAGGAAATGAACTTATGGGAAGATTTTGTGAGTTGGGTTCACATAAGTTAACCATCACACAAATTTCCTTGGGGCTTATCTCTTTAACCAGAATTGACAAAGATTCAAATGGATGCTCATCCGCAATAATATAGCACTCAAATTAGAAAATATTGAACTTCTTCCTTCAACATTTCTGGTACCTCATAACACATTTTGAGAAAAGCTTCATCGAGGTCTTTGGAAGAGTTGAGTTGAGACAGTGCTAGCCTCAAAAAAAGGAAAAAAGACTTAAAATTATCAAAGTTGGGTAACTTTGCAAGCGGAACACTTTGTTTCCTCCACAGGAGGGGCAAATGCAACTAAAGGTTAAAAAATAAAATAAATTATGATTAAAGTAAAGAATTAAAAACAGAGTGATGAAATTAAAAGGAAATAAGGAGAAAGCCACTAGGAAATTTTTATATGAATTAATTCAGAACACCTTAAAAAATAATTAATTTAAAACATATTTAAAAGAATAATTTACATAAAACGAGAAAAACATACCAAACTTATAATTTAAAAAATAAAACTAACTCAAAGGGTTAACCGTTCTTAGTGTTCAGACTAAAAGATTGTTAAGTTTGTTCGATATATTACAAGAACTTTAGATAAATTTGCCTGTGACTTGGATTTTTTTATCTCCTTCCCGATCTCTTAAATATTAGAAAATTACCGATAAAGTAAAAATTAAAGTTATATTATTAGCGAGTGTTGAATTAAATTTCAAGTATTTAAGGGTTAAAAACCCCGCAATAATTGTCTTCTACAACACTAATGACAATATCATCAAATTAAAATAAGGTCATATATTTTTAAACAAAACTCTAACTATTTTAAATAAAGTTTTGTTTAAAGATTTCTAAAATGTTATTTTATAATTCTCGTTATTGTTTTATCTTTGAAGAGACAAGAAGGAATATTTCTAGCATGAATGTAACTAAAGTAAATGTTGGCCTTCGCTTCAAAATAACACCTAGCATTAGCAAATCTCTTAAATTCAATAAACTTAGGAATAAAAAGAAACTATTTTGTTGGGAAAATATAATTAACTAATTTGGTTATTCCAATGAAAGTTAAAAAAATTACATCCCATCAAGTTGATATATTTTTTCAAGGTCTAAATTTAATTGGGAAACAAAACGAAATATCAAGGATTTAAAATTATTTTTTTTAACTTCATCTTCATAGTATTTTAAAAATTATAAGTAATTAAAATAGAGACACTTTTTCATGTTCTACAAACAAAATTTTAAGAATAATATGTATCATAAAAACGAGCAAAAAATATTGAAGCAAATAAAAAACATGAAAAACTTGAAATAAAAATGAAAATGAAATTATTATAACTCTACTTTGAACAACCCCAATTAAATCATTTACATAGCCATGATTTTTTACCTGTGTTTTAACACCTATTACATTACAAACTAATGTACCAGTCAAAGTTTTTGATAAAATATTAATTTGGTTGAAAATTAAAACCTGGGGTATTAAATTAATAAACAAGTAAAAAAACACTTCAATCTTTAATCAGAATGCTTCCTTGGTGCAGAAGGGTGTAAAGTTTCAATTTTTGTTTTTTTTTTGAAACATAAAACACCATGAAGGATATTTTCCTTGAATCCTCTCATTTTTTAATTGACAAAAATATTATTAACAAGTAAATTATTTTTTTAGTTTGATAGCATGAAACTAGCGAAAAATAATTTTGACCCAAAATGTTGGTGGAATAAAAGAAGAATGACTTTATTAAAAGGTCATGCTCTCATGAAAAAATGGCGAGGGGACAAAAATGAAACAAAAGCAGTTTTACTGTTATCTTGTACCAGTGAAGCAATATTATTGCTGAAAAGATATTCAAAACTTATGTTATGAACTATTATTAATTTTAAAAAGATATAGTTGAAAAATAATGAATAGGATATAGCAAGATGATTTTTAAGAATAGAATTTGCCCGCAAAATAAATTGAAAAGTGACTAATTATGAAAAATATTCAATTGCTATGATGTTTCGTTTCAGTAAAGTTTATAAACCATGATTATTGTTCTTGATTTAATATTAAACTCCATTAATAGTAGAATTTAACTTCTTTAGAAGTGACAATGCGACTCTGCCTCGTCTTTTTTTACTCTACAAATATAAAGCTCAATAATTTATGCAGTTTGGACAGAAGAGGGTAAAGGGTTAAATCACCTCATGAATGGAATAAAAGTCAACGTCAAAAACTATGAAACTTAAATACTGTTTAAATAAAGAAAACTTTTGGTGTCAAAGGTTGCGCGTAACTTTAATAAGTTGGTTAGAAAAAATACATGAATGCGAAAATAACAAGTAAAATAAGTTAAAAATATATTTACCTTGTTACTTTTTTAACATTTTTAAAATGAATAATTGTTAAAGATGGGTGAATATTGTAAAGAGATGTTTTACATTGGAAAAATTTTTAACGATAAATTTTATAAGAAATTAAGTTAATCAATTGAGTAATAATAGAAAAAAAACTACCTGAAGATAAAAGTAGAATTCCAATAACGTATAGAGCCATGAACCCTTGTTATCAATGATTATTTTTGGGAATTAACTGTTAATCTGAAAAGAATAAATAAAAAACGCTTTAAGTGGCCTAAATTTTCTTTTTTTTGTTTATTAACCAAAAATCTCTTTTTATAAACATTTTTTAACAAAATGAGCTTACAATTAAAAAGAAAATACATGTATATTTATGCAATTTGAGATCTTTACATTTTAGGGGATTTTTTCTACCAATCAAATTATTAAAGTTATTTAAATAAAAACTTGTGCATTTCGATGCCTAGAATTAATAAACAAACTTAACTTTATATAAAAAATATTAAGCGATAACTTTCATCGAGAATTATCTTTTATAAAAAATGAAAATCTTTAGCAAAAAATTTTTTAAAAGGAGACAAAGGATAAAAGAAGACACTCTGTTTATTTACTACTTATTGTTTTGACAATGTCTCTAAAATAACCAGTAAATACTGTATATTTATGTATAAACCACTAATAACAATAAAATATCGCCAGAGGAAGTTTCTTAGAGTAAGAAAAAAATTGATTATTTTGGTTAGAATAATAAAAAATGATCGTTTCGAAAATTGTGCCTGTTTTCCGTCAATTTTTTAAAAACCTACGTGACCATTATAATTGAACTGTATCCCTGTAACCTAATTATGGGGGTTCACTAGTTTATTAAATTTTTAAAACCAAGAAATGACTTTTGATAAATATAAAATTGGTGAGAACTCTTAAACTATAAATTCTTGGTATGAGTCACCCTAATAAAATTTTGCTTAACATCCGATTGTGATTTTTTGGGACTTAAGACACTTTTATATGGTAAAATAGATAATTTGATCATTACTTGGCAAAGCGCATTAAAGTTATAATCATAAGAAGTTAAAAAAAAATTCGCATAATTTATTAATAGAAAAAAAAATTTAAAAAAAATGTAAAAATTAGCTACTATTCCATATTAAAATAAACCCGATAAATTATGGTAAACGGTTAATAGGGAAATTAGCTTCTAAACCCTATTTCACGGGGGAGTTCAACGAAATTTTATAATATATTTCTTTAATAATGCGCGGAAAGTATAAAACTTATAAAATCCCTAGTGTAATTTTCACACTCGTAAATGTTACAGTTTTATATTGCAGTTAGTAAATTACGCTTCTTACTCAACAAAAAAATTATTTAAAAAGTAACTTTTTAGTTTTAAATTTGTGAACTGAACTATTTTAAGAGGTCACAATTTTCATCCTTATAACACTAAATTTTTTTAGTATATCGACAATCGAGGATTTTAACTTAATTTTGATTTTACTGAACAATAATATTAATTATATCACTATTTAAGAAAAAAATGAAGGAAACAGGGAATAAATTATTAAGTGTATCAGTGATTGATTCTTACTCACTGCTAAAACCCCTTCAAAAATTTTATTGCAATAGGCCACCTTTGAAGATTTTAACTTTTTGAGGTTGGTATTCTTTTAAACAAAAATTTAGCGTTGCTTTTTCTTGATGCGCATTTTAGGCTAATAAAACCATAAAACAAATTCAAACGGCTGCTCATTATTTCAGCCTTTCTGAATTGAAATTCGTTTAATTCTTTTGTAATTTTATCTAGACCTGTAGTTGATTGATATTAATAATTCACTTAAAAAACAAAAAGGATATTCTTCAATCTATTTTAAACTATACAATTAGTCAGAGTGTATTTATTCCTTTTCTAGATTTATGACGCAAATCGCACATGTAATGTGGTGGTGAACATCACTTTTTCAAGATTTTGGTCATTTTCTAAAATTTATGGCTGATTTTATTAACTTATAAACATTATTTTCCTAATTTTTAATATTTAAAAACAATTACGAATATGATTAATTTCAAAGAGAGAATTTTATTTAAACAACGGGGAAGATTATTTCATTTATTGCATAATCATTTTGAAATAAAATTTATTAATTTTTTTCTTAACAATTACTTTCTAAAATGGTGTTGGACGTTTTTCTATATTTTTAGTTTCAGAAAAATAACTTCATTTTGCCCATCGCCAAAAATTCTGATTTTTTTTACATGGGTTATCGAATATTCTTAACTTTACAAAGTTTTCCCAACTGTTCACCAGGTACAGAGTGTAGTAATGTTAATTTATTCCCTGATACATAGCCCATTGATCTCTCATTATAAAGCTGCCTCTTTCAATATATTGTTTAATAACACGAGAAAGTGTTTCTGTTTTTCTATTTCGAATTAAAACAATTGACTAAGATTAATGGCTTCCTTATTCTACCCCTTCAAAGGTCGAACCAGAATATAAAGTCGCTCCTGTTTGGTGCTTTGGCTAAAGAGCAGCTTTTCCTCAATTTCTACAATTTGTTAATTTGCAGTCCACTTTTCCTATCAAAGTTGCCAAATGATCGATTAAACCTCTTTTTCAATTAACCAGAAAAAGAATACTTAAAAAAAAAGCAATAAGTTATGATAATCTTTAAGATACAGTAGATTCAGCTTATTGGGAGACATTGGGACTTTGAAATTTGTCCCAAAAAAGCGGCTCTCCCAATTATGCGAAGTTCACTTCTTTTTCAATTCAGTTAAATGGGGTTTAGAAACTTAGACAATTAACCACTAATACACACATAAAATTAAAAAATGCAAATTTTTAAAATATTTTATTTTATTAACAACTTGCAACGTAAATTACAGTATGGTATAAAAATTCATTATATAATTACAAGCCTAATTATAAATATAAACTTTAAAGAAAATAAAATTTAAATTTAAAAATGTAAATTTGTAGATTACGTGCATTATAATCTATTTTAAAGCGAAACATGGCTTAAGTGTCGTCTGTATTTTGTTTGTGCTGCATTTAACTTCTACAAAATTAGCAAAGATATTCAATGCCTGTTTAGGACTCCCTTTGCGTTCTTTTTAAGTTTTCTTTTGAAAGTTCCTACTTGTTTTCTTGCAATACCAATTCCTATCTCAGTTGACTTAATTGTTTTAAAACACGCGCTATTTTGAATTTTGGTTCACCAGTTATCTCAGCGGACCAATGATAACTTGTATTAAGTATAAACTTTAATTTTATCCAGCAAAGCAATTTTAGTGGAAAGTGTCAAATGGTTTCTTGGCATTTGATTAAGAGTCAAATTTTTGAAAAATAAAATTGTCACAAAATAAGTTCAAGCACTGTTCGTGTGCTAGATGCATTGGAGACTGAATAAATCCGCAAAATTTGAGACAGTCGTCATGCGCGAGCTGTATTGGTAACTGATAAAGATCTTCTTACAACGCTCGGATCAGTTGTGAGACTGCACATCATATCAAATTCTCGGAGCATATTTTTTTTGAGAATATATCTAACATAAAATATTAAGTGATCTTGAATTTACTGTGCAGTTAAGCGGCTGTCCCAATTTAACCGTGTCCCAATTAAGAGGAATTTACTGTAATTTATGTTGTTGTTAATGAATGTTGAATCAAAAGGAGTTCCCAAATCCGATCAAATAAAAATATAATTGCAAAATAGTTGTTAATATGGCCAAACATCAGCATGATTTTTACATTCATGTCTGGAAAACTCCTATTTTATAACGTCATAATGTTCTAGTCCACGCGATTTCTTTATGAAAACTCCCTATGTCGCTTGGGCTCAAATCCAATAATTGTTACTCAAAAACATATTTTTCTACCAAAGGATTTTTTTATATTGCACATATCATTAGAATTCCTTATCATTTTTAAATAACTAAATAAATGTTACATTTTCTTTTTTTGGCCAATGCAATTTTAAGAATGGTTTAATATTTTAATAGTCTTTTATTACTTTATTATTTAAAGTTAAAACACATCATAGACTTCTCTTAGTAGAGTTGATCAAAACAAATGAATCTTTCTTACAAGTTAAATTTTAGGAGTAATTTAGAAAAAGATATGGCCTTTAACAACAAAACATAAACATATGAGATACCACTAATGACCTCGCTAGACCTATTGGTCTAACGATTGGTGGTGATACCTCAGTAAGTTTCCAGAATCCTTCTCAATGATCTTTCTTTTCTCTCTGTTATATAAATCCTCTACCCCAGTGAGACATCAACACCTTTTACTTTATCCCTAAATTTTTTGCCTTTATCATTACTAATTCAATACCCTATGGGATTTGTCATTTTTCAAGGATAAAGCATCGTAAGAAAATAAAAGACAAGACTGACAAATGGCCCCGTCTGGCGTATTGGTGGTTGCGGGGCGTTTTGATTGATAGATAGAGTTATAAATTTTGATTTTTTAAAGTAATTTCTAAATTAAGCAATTTCTTTATCTCTACTTGTTTTAATTATCAGTCCTTTCAAAGCTAAATAAATCTGAGTAACAAACCGTGAAGGCTCAAGTAATTTTAAAGAAAGTAATTTTTTAGAATGACTAAAACTACTTGTTGCACTATCCTGGTAGTTGTGGCAATTAAAGCTTATTAATTGGAGATAAAGAATCCAACATATTGCTTCAGATATTCTGTAACTTTTTTACCTATTTTTCCTACGTCACTGATTTATTACTGGCTACTAAAGTTAAATTACTGCAGTTGCTTTACTTGAAGATAATTTGTTGTTTTTAATGAATAACAACCGAAGAATATCCATAGGTATTTTAAATAAAATCAACCGAGCCAAGGCGAAATAAGACGCAAATCATTTGGTATAAAATTAAGGCGGTAATTAGAATAATTCTCTTTATCGTTGAATGTTTCCATAAATATTATTACTGAGTCAGTGTGGTCAAATACAATCCTTTTTTAAAAAACCGCTTCCTTTAACTGCTAATTTCCTCACAGATATTTTTATGATGACAGCGGTTCTTCATGTACAACGTAAATCTTTGGTTAAGAACATTTGATTGAGCATAAAAAATCCCCCTGTAAAAGGATCGTTTTTTACTCTAAAGATTTAAAAAAGAAGTAAGATCACTTTATCACTTCCTAAAATTATAAAATTTAGCAGTCATTTATTTAATTGGATGAGTCAAATTAGTCTTAATTCCTCAATTAACAGTTATTGGATACTTCGCAAATTTTCATGTAATATAACACTAAAATACAAATTAAAGAAAGAAATAAGTATGATTTAATTAGTATCAAAATCTGATGTTATGATTTCTGAAAACGAGAAATTAAAAATGAGTTTTATAAATCTCTTGTTAAAAAATTAAATTAAAATTGTCTGTGAAATTGTGTTAAAATTTTCGATTTTATATTAATATAGCATTTATTAATAAATGAGATCACATAGGAATTTCAGGACTTCCCTCGTATGTCTGAAACCAGCGAGGGTCATTTGGTACGCAGATTCCATTTAAGCCATCACATTCCTTTTAGAGAAAAAAAAATACTTCATACTCTCTGCATTTTTTGCAATGTCTGGCAAATTCGTTAATATTTTGGCACTTGTTAAAATAGCAGGCCTAAATGTCAAATCAATCACAGGACTTGATCATGTCCGCAGACACCTCCATCAGGCACTTTATTTTTCTTCATATCATTTTCATCATCGAGTAAAGTACTTTGTTTGAACAATTTAACTTACTAACATTTAAGTCCCCCGATACTAAACGAGTAGAATGGATCGCCTGAAATCGGTCCATCACAGTATACTTGACCACAAATGCCCTTTCAACAATAAGACACAACATTACCCAGTACCACAAAATGCATTAACCAAATTAGCGCTGTTAAGTCCTCGGCAATCAGTTGAGGCGTAGGTCGATGCTTTTTCATAGCATGGCTCAGAGTATGATGTGTTGGCTTTTGTTTAACATTGTACAATACAGTGGGGGAAAAGAAGCTGGCAGTATTTATCTTTGGTCATGCACAAACCTGATGAGCAGTAAGCCAGATTAAAAATACATCCTTACTGAACCGTTTGCACATTTTTTGCCATCAGCTTTAAAATTATCAACACACTAATAGTTTGACAAAACATACATATGGATAATCTCCTCGGCAATAGTCCGTCAAATCGCACTCTTCAGTACTCTTTTTGCATTCAACTCCCCGTAAAAACTACTTAAAATAAAAAAAATACTTTTCCGTTCTGACAACATTTCCCTTCATCACATTCATATGTGGAGTGAACGAATTTGCAAGTATCAGGATTGCAATATTTTCTTCTGTCTGTTAAAATACAAGCCTTTTATAACTTCATTAAATACTTCTTCGAATCCGCAATCGCATTCCTCGTCTCCTTCTTTGATATTATTTCCACAAACAGGATCGGTTTGAGGGTAATGCTAAAGAATCAGCTCATGCAAAAACTGGTTGATCACAATCCATCAAACACTTTTTTGGATTATTTAAAAGTTTGACCATATTACAAGAATCAAAAGATGTTGGATGATCTTGACTCCTGTTATGTAAAACTATAAAAACACCAATAGTAAGATTTAGATCTCATGACGCAAAAGGCCTCCCCTCCTGCACATTTACAGGTTTCATTTGTTGCTTGGACACTTAAAAAAATTTACTATCAACGTGATCGAAATTTAAAAGGTGTCCAATTTCATGAGCCACTAAGAGCGCCGCGTATTCTGGATCAAAATGGGCACGATGTCCCACTTGAATGACTGCATAAGAGTCCTTTGTGCAAGCTCCATCGTCAAAAGCTTTACCAAGATTGGACGAAGTATCGTTGATATTTCTCGTATCACAAAACAACAATACACAAAGAGTAAATTGACATCGATTTCGATGTCTCTTTTGTTAACAAATTCTCTGTATTTATAGCTCGTTTCAGCCACAGAATTTCCCATTTCGAAGGGGTTCGAATGATAAACATAAACTCTTTCAGCGATAAATTTGATATTATGCCAAGCAAATATCTGATATACTAACAAAATTACTCGCGATACTTCTTTTATCAGTTCATTAAAATAAATCCAAAACGCATCATATCCTTTTTCTTCAAAATAAAATTAAAGATAGCAAAATACAACTTCTGATGTCACATCAATGGCTGCGTTGATACACAAAGGTGTCTTGCTCACTACCATCACATTTGGATCCCTCCATATCTGATATAAAACACCTACAAACCTCATCTTGCTTCGATACCAAAATATCTGTTATTAAATTTAAATTTACTGATAAATAAAAAAATCCAAGAAACACGAATCATTCAGCAGACGCAAGAATTGTATTGGAACGCTCTTATATACTCAAATGGGAATTACATTGTTTGGTAATGATGTTTGTAAACACTCTTCTTTGCACTGACAATTTCGCTATAATTTGATATTTAATGGATGAAATGTTAATCAAAGTGTTAACTAGAACATAATTTTTCAAATAATTCACTTTTGTCACTGTCATATTGTCGTCATAATTTTTACTATTATCGCCTCTATTGCACACCTAATTTGAAACCTCAAAAAACGAATCATCGTGCGCACTTCTCACACATTTCAATTTCCATGTTCGTGATTTGATATTGGAGGATTACCTGTCACCTAAATTCCAAGTAACGCATCAAATGACAAAAATACTTGAGCTGATCAAATCATGACTTTTAACAATCAAGAAAATTCCACGACCACCCCTTTAGACCTTGAGTTAAACTGTTTTAAATCCCTTTGTAATCAAAATGAATTAAAAAATTCTCATTAATTTAACATTTTAGCCGATTTGTTTTTCAATGGAATTTTAAAAAATTTTGTCATCTGTGACAAAGTCTTGATGATTCTTTCATATTTTAGATTTAATTTATTTGCAATTCTTAGAACACATTTAAATCTAATTCAGTTTTTTCCTTAAATATTCTCCAGTCATTAATTTTGACGTTTTAACTTCATTCTCGTCATTAAATTTACTAAATTTTTGATTCGATTTCCCTTTTTCCAGATCGACGAATTTAACCGCGAAATTAGGACCATTTAACTAATATGCCAACAGAGGCAAAGATGAAGAATTTAAATTAGCGTTAATTCTTTGTTGTTTGTGTAATTTTTTTTTGTGATCGTCATCCATCGGTAAAGATTGGGCTGATAGGAACCCTCAACGAACATAATATATCCTAAATTAATCGTAAAATATATTTGTAGGATTTCCTTGTTTTTACAATTCCAACAGCTGTCATTTTGTAATTTGAGCTAACCCCTCTCGATGCTTGTACAAAGTCCTGCATCCTTTGGAAGAACGAAGATAAAATACTTCTTTAAATTTTACCTTATAAAAATTTTTATTGATATAGACCTCTACATTGAAAAATTACCTCAAGTTCGGCAGATCAATTGAAGATAACGAGTGATACGCCTAACAAATATCTGATCTCAACCAGTAGCCCAAGGAAAATACCCCTGTGAGGGAAATTTTCCATGGCAAGCCTCAAACGCGAATTTGAATATAACATTAGGGACGCTCTATGGAACAGCAAAAATACTTAATTTGATACGCTGGCAAACCTCTACTCCGTCATTGAATAGTAGCACAACTGTGTACATGAAGCAACAGATCGCACTCACTGGTGAAAATTTGATGCAAAAGGGAGCCTTTTGTGATTTCTTACTTCTCTCATTTTTTATTAATATAATTTCTCTTTATATTATGATGTAAAAACTTGCAGTTTTATTATGAGATTTTGACTCTCACTACTTTAAAATCTGGATTGCGAAAAATCTAAAGAAATATTGTTTAATTTTTACAGTTTAACAATTAACTAATTGACTGGAAATAAAATACAGACAATAAAAACGTCTTTTATTTCTTTTATCGCAAAAATATTTGTGCTGAGTGTTGAGTTTCTGCTCTTAACATTAATAAGCCATGCAGAGCTCAGGGGGTAGTGGTAATATATTGTCAATATTTCCGTATGACTACTCCCTCTTAGAAGGAAGCCAGAGTCGGATGATGGTGAGATGCTGTGTGATGACTATTAACCTCAAAGGGGGCAAATAATGGGGAGTGAAGCTAATAGGCGTTGGTCCCCTACAGGATAATAAAATGATTTCCATTAGTATAAGAGAAGAAAGAACCCACTGAAGGGGTTTGAGCCCAGTTCTTGATCAGCAACCCTAATTGTTTCGATCACGTCACCCCCGAACTTTAGAGTGGAGCATACCAGTTAGTACATATTTTTAGACTTCACTGATTAACCATAACTTGCATCGGTCGGTGTTTATCACAGTTTATGAATGGGACTAAGCCTGACATTCATTGGTAAGATTTTTTACTTCTCTTTTCACTTAAAGAAAAAGTACTTTTTGACAATTTTACTTAAAATCTGCGAAAAATTAATTATTTTTTTATTATTTCAGTCTTTAAGGCAGACCAATTTGTCTGCACATGAACCCAATGTTGTATTTTTCAAACATGCACGATATTATAATGAACGCAATAATTTAAATTTACCAGTACAGAGCATCTTGAATTTGAGTTTTCAAAATTTTATAATTAAATTATAGGTAATTGGAAAAGTCAAATATCTGTCTAATTAATTTTTACCTGCTTCAGGATAGTTTAACGAATCGCGAGAATTCGGTCCGAAACGGATGACTTAATCAAAATGTCTGACGAGTGTTCATGTTTCTAACTGTCGAAAATGGCTACCTTATTAATTTTATTATGTTGTGACTTTTCAATAGCAGATACGCTTTTGTATGTCAGAATTTTATCAGCTTTCCATTGATCGTTTTCCATGTTCTTGAAAAAATAGTCACAAGTAGGACAGATTGGAATGCCTTAATTATAGCAAACTTCCAAAGTACTGAGATGAATATCTCTAAACAAAGCCCTTAATGAAAACCGATTTTGACCCCGAAGGATGATGAGTTGGCTGCGACTTCATATCATAACCGGTATTCATATTCAAATAGAAAAAATAAAATGTCTATTATGTTTGTGAGGATGTAATTATCAATTATCCCTCTCCGCCCGATCTATCTCGGTTATTTTCGACACCAAACTCCATTTCGATCTTTAATCACTTCAATAGTTGCAGAAAAATCAAAAAAGTCGTTTGAAATCGTAATGTATTGCCAATTGTGACTCAAAAATACCCACATTAATGCAGAAAAAACAGTTAAACGTTGGAAAATGAGTAAAGTTCTCGATAGACTAAGTTTACAGCACATAGTCTACAATTATGCGATATTAATAAACCTGAAGATGGTTTAACTGGTCTTGGGTAACTTATTCGAGGATGTAGTGCGTAAATACTGATTTTGAAGGACATGAATTTCGTCAAACACTAATGTCATTTTTTAAATTAGAAAAATAAGTCAATTGAGCGAAATCTCGCTTCACGTGCATTTCCCGATCGTGATCGAATGTAAGCTGTACAAAAATGGCTATAATTTACAATTTATCTTGTAAAACAAACAATTACGATGAGTTCTAACATAAGCAAATTGATAAAATTGAAGGTGTTTAAGTTACCCTTAGGTAGTGACTGTTTTAAAATGTAAACAGATTTAGTTACTCCTGAAAAAACTCGCTAATTCTTCTGCTTTTACGGTTATTCTTACTTAACATGAAAATTTATTATTCAATGAGCTCAAGAGCACTGTAATGAGCGAAACGTGACGCGCGACAGATCAGCATTAATGATATAGTGTAATTGTAACATTACACCCTCTTTTAGAGAAGCGACGAATACCAGATGCTAACTGATTACGGTGAGACGACGTGATTGTCCCAGACGTGTGGACAATTAACATACGCATTTGTAGAAAGAAGTCATTCGGGTCAGTCGAACCCCAATCCTCTTACTGCAGGCACCAATGTAATGACCAAAACCCCAGGCAGGACAGATCAGTTATTATCAAAAAGTGTTTATGAAACAGCATCTATCGCTAGTTATGTTTTTTAGGGGGCGTGTTTTGTCTTGATCGCCACTCCTTCCGCCCAGCCACCGAGGAAATCATTTTGATCGAAATCTTTAGTAATCATTTGAGTCAATCTTGTTCCATGGGTGCAATGATTCTCGGGATTTATAATCGCATGATCAAAGAGTGAGAAAAATAAAGAAGTAGAGTCTGCAACTATTTGGTTTACCGTATTGAGCACCAAAAAATCAATGGTTTTGTGTCAATCCAATGCAGTACTGTAGATGCGGTGAGAAAAAAGGCTCTTGGAGAGTAAATCTTGTCTCGTCGACATAATAGCCCTACACCCTAATAAGCGATAATTAATGGAAGCCATGTGTGGGGGTGGTAAATCATTGGACAACAGAAGCAAAACTAGATCGTCTTGTATTAAAATAGGAAATTTCCTCCAAATTTCGGTAACCCAAGAAAATCAAAACCTAACAAACAAACTCGTAAAAATCCCTATGAGACTAAAGAATATTCGACTTCAGCATCAGACATTTATTGGTCAAGCGTTAGGACGTCACTGCTGGTCTATAAGTCTTCTCAGAGGTGAAACTCGCTCATTGTTAAACTTTGACAGTGCAGAATGCAAAGCAAATCATTTCCTTTAAGTATTGAATTGTTTCACCATAAGTGACATGAGTCAGATAAACCAAGGAGATTCGACATCTATGCCTTAGGATGACAGATAAAAGGCAGACTGCGACACTATGAAAAACGCCTTAGAGTGTCACTCACAGTAACTTTAGACTCTTAGACAGACAGCAGTTATCGAGTACCCACAGGAGAGGAGAGAAAAGGACTGAAAACCTGGGTTAAACCCAATAAAAGAAAAGGAAGACGTTAAGTTAAACTTAGATGATTTCATAGGAGAACTGGGTGGGGTACATTGAATTTTTAATTGCCTACGATTCTCAACGAAGTTTTATCTGATTTTCTATCAGAAAAATGCAAGTAAATGACGGAGTTTTAGTAAAAAAAAAAACTTAAAATCATAAATTAAGGAAAATTGACACTACTGAGTCTGGATAGTCAAAAGAAGGGAGACCTAATGTTAGAACCCATTTACTTGTTCGATCGGGGGCATAGCAATCAGTAATCGTTCTTCTTGGGAGAATCGAGCAGAAATTATCCTAAAGAGATTTGAGTACAAATTCATTGTATTATTCAACGTTAGAACAAAATTACTTTGATTGGTTTGAAAAGAATATCGACCGTGTCAGATGTGCCAAGATACTCAGTCATAACATGCAATAGGGTCTTTGACTTGTCGTCGAGATTGCTATACGCCTCTTGCGCATAAATTCTTAATTCGTCAATTAATGCAAAACTAAATACCGGTCAAACTTTGCTTTTCCTCTTCGGGTGAATTCGTTTCAAGAATCATGCGCATACGCTTTAACGGTTCTGTCATGGAATCGACAGAGTTTTCGATAAAGTCGAAGCAGTAATTACGAATCTTTAACTCAATTTCCTGAATTTAATAAAAGGGTAAGATATTCAAATTAAATGTAAAAAGTCGATTGCTATGAAAAGTAAAAAAAATTTGGGCTTCAAACGTTGAAAAAAAATTGTTAGAAAATGTTTGATAGGGAAGAATAGTAAATAAAAATAGACATAGAGAAACTTGATTCCTTGTTAGTAAATTTTATTGTCAATTATTTCAACATCAGAATAATTAAAAGTTAGTAAATATCAATTGAGGTTACATAAATTAGTTTTTAGAACTAAAATGTGACAAAAATACTGATAATTTAAAATTTGTTACTTAATTGATTAAATAAATAGAAGTTAGAATCATCAGTGTTTTAAGAAGAAAATTTCAATTTAAAACTCAGCCATTGTTTAATTCTGTGTTGGTCTTCTATCTATGGAATAGCGAATTACTCGGCAAAGCTGGTTTAGGTGGTACGACATCGGGTATAAAAGGAGGATGGTTGGAAAATAAGTTAGTAAGCCTGCCATGTAATTACAAGCAACATAAAAGACAAAAGAGGCCATCTTGTTATTCGAGAATGCGGTGAAGGTCCTCAACATGATGTTGTGATAAATACTTGACCAGCAGTAAATGTAGTATTAGACAAGTGTATCTAGGTCTTTAGATAAGGCCTTAGAAATGCTTAACGGTTAAGGAATAGGATCTTTAAGAGCAAACTAGCCGCCAAAAAAGTATTTTCGTCGCCAAATGTAAGGCGGAAACAAAGGAGGCTTGGTCTTTATCTTGAAGTTGCTTAACAAAGCAGGAAAGAGATTGGGCAAAATATTTTGAATAAAATTAAGCGATGACAAATGCACTACACAGATTACAACAAACATTTGAAGTATCCTTTGATGTGTTAAAAAAAGATTTGAATGTTTTAAGTGTGATTAGAGATATCGATGTAGAGTTAATTAAAGTTAGGTAAAAAAGGCAGTAAGTAACAGGTTGACGTTTTTAGAAACATTAAAAATTATAAAATTGACTAAAAAGAAGTAAAAATTAAGAAATTTAGAAGATTTGAATTTATTTAATTTTAACAAAACTCAATAATTAGAAAATGATTGCAAATTTTATGAAATGTGACACAGGTTTGTTTGGTTCTTAATTTTATTGCTTTTACGATTGGTCGAAGTAGGAGAGTGTTTGTTTTTTGTATTGAATCAAACATTGAGATCAGAATGTGATTAAAAGTATATTCTAAATGAGTTGTTTAACAAAGGACAATTTTTAATTTTATTTGAATTACTGGAAAAGAAGTAACCTTTTATTAATGACATGGGAGTTTAATATTTAAAGTAGAAAAAATTCATCGATCGGAAAATTTTAATTTATGACATGATCAGGAGATGAACGTTGGGAAATGTCACTGTAGAAAATAATCCTGGATGAGATATCTTGGAATCGAGTTATAGAATCGAGTAAAACATTTAAAAGTATTGAAAACATTACAATATCAAAAATAGAGAGGATTACATAAAAAGAACTGTGAACTAGAAAAAATTAATTTATACAAGTAAAGGTGTCGCTAAATAATCCAAAATCACTGTAATTTATGTTGTTAGCATATAAAGGACTGCGAGGTTATAAATTGAAGAGCGAATTAGAGAAAATGTCAATAAAAGTGTTGTAGCAAAAATAGTCGTACTAATATCAAATTTGACCCTATTTCAAAAATTAAGAGATAGCTGGAATCACGTCAATAGCTTAATAATAAATAGAATTGAAAAGGCATCATGCACGACAGAGCACTTTGCAATGAAAATAAAATTGCACAGAATATTTAACAGTATCATTTTTTCAAATTTTGGGAAAAATAAGGCATAAATGAACTTTTTAATATTTAAAAAAAGTTGTTAAAATGAAAAAATTAGAGTCACATATTGCTGGTAAAGTGTGAACTTTTAAAATTATCAAAAGCAGGAGCCCTTCTTGATTAGAAACAAATAAATAATTTTAATTATATATTCTATCAATATTTAGGTCTTTAAAAATATAAGAATCTACTGCTAATATGCAACGATACAAAGAAACAAGAAATTTTGGCAAGCAAGAAAAAAGCTGTTTTGTGATGGAAATTTTTAGTCATCAGTAAATTATAAGATCTCGTTGATTGAACATTAATGTTACGATTAAATAAAAATGGAAAATAAAAAATGTTTGTGTTGAAATTCAAGAAAAAAATTTATCTTAAAAAATGTATTAAAATTTTGCATGTAAAAAAGTTTTTTAATGTTTAATAAATTATAAAGATCATAGAGAATGAAGTGGATAGTTTGCTATGATATCAGTTCGTCTTTTCTTTGACTCACAGCCAATACGATTAAAGTTTTAAGAAAAGAAATTTAAGAGTTAGATAAATTATAAAATAAAATAATCAGAACTTGAGCATTTTCGAGTATAATTTTATCGATTAATAAATGAAAATAAGCTCGTGTTTTGCAGTTTGTTTTAATATCAAAAATTAAAAAGTGACTCGAATGAAGTGAAATACTACAAAGAAACAACGCTAAAAAGTAAGAGTGTTTTAAAAATGAATAAAATAATAAATAATTTTTTTAAAGTAAGAGTACCTTTCGTGAATCAATCCACTTCTCGCATAAAGTAGGGGCACCCTGATGATAATGTGATTTATACAGCTAAAAAAAATAAAAGAAGAGCATTATTAGAGCTTAGAGACAAAATATTGTATTTGTTTTTCAATAATTCCGAAGCAGCTTTTTTTAAATCGCCAAATTGTAAAATCACATCCTTCGTGATAAAATTTACACTGTAAGACATCAGTTGTTCGCGAAGATGAAGAAGATTTTTTATTACAAAGAGATATGTGTGTGGCTTAGATAAGTTTTAAACTATACCGTGAATCGAGTTGAACAGCGGGCTTTAAATTCATCCTCAAGTAAAGATATTATTAATGTTACGTATTCTTGAGAAATTTTCTCAAATACTTGTTTCTAAAGAGATAAAATAACTAGTCACGGGTAATGAAGAAAATAATTTGTCTAAAAAATCACATGCTTTAACAACTAATTGAAACTTAACTGCTGTCAAATTGAATCGTTTGTACCAGAATTATCGGCATTAGATAATGGGGTATTTTGCTGAATCTCTCTTAGTATATGTTTCTAGGAATTAACTTACCATATACTTGGGCCAAAAAAGTAAGCCGAGTTTGAGCATCACCCTTCAATTGGTCAATGGTAAGCAAGAAGTCATCCCACCAATGATCTACATCAGGGAAATTTCAACCTGATGATTCTGAAGGCTCAAATTCAGTCTTTAATTAAAACAGATAAAACCGATAATATGGAGCAAATACTAACAAGCGAATCGATTTCTTTTTCCTTTATGATACGAGGGGAAATGGCATCGTAAAATAATCTACCTAAAGTATCGGTAAGTTCACTTGATTAACAAAAAAGTGTTACGACAATGTTGAGAAAGTAGTAAAATATTCGCGATAAAGCCGAGATTCTTCAGTGAAAATACGCATAAAAAGAGAACAAGCAACACGCATCTAGATATTCAATAATTCCTTACAAACGATTCTATTGACTCATTTTCAAGTGAGAGAACGTTCAAAGAATTTGACATCAAACTATTTAAAAAACGTATGCGTGTTTCTGCATATGTATTAGAAATTTCTTTAGAAACATTTAGATAACTTTCAAGCAATAAATCTTACTCGATATGAACCGACTGCCTTTGGAATATGTTACTAAAAATTTTCTTCGATTATAGAAGAAAAACCTTAAATTGTTCTGCCTTTTCGTAAAAATGTGTGACAATAATTTTATATCGGGTGGTTTGCAAAATATTAGTTTCAACTAACCTCATGTTGAAGAGTTTCAAGTGTCTTGCATGCGGCATCATTTAGGATCTTCTCAATGAACGTTTTCAAATTCTGTAAAAGAATTCGTCTACCATTATCAAGAATTTTTTGAAAATATGTAAAATCTTTAAAATTGCTCTAGTATATTAGAAATATTTCTACATAATTTTTTAAAAACATCCAAAGACCGTCAATTTTAACAAGAAGTTCATTTATATGATCAAGAGAGACGCTAAAATCAAAGGACTTGAGATTTTCTATTTCTTGTAATTTCAATAAAAATTCTTCGATAAAAATTAACCTCTGCTTCTCCTGTCTCTTAATTGTTAAAAAAAAGCTAAAAAAATCGATTATTAAATTAAAAAATACAAGCAATCAACTTTTTTATATTTTTACAATAAAAGGAAGTTTGTCTTAGAGATTTTGATTATAATATAAAAACACGCTATATAAAGAGCTTTACTTTTGAAATGAATAAACAGCGAGCAATAAAAACAGGTAGCCGTTATTTGTAATTACAGCTAAACCATATTACCTGGCCAAAGTGACTTCAAAGCGATTTTTTTGTTAAAATTTTGTTTAGCAAAATAACGAAAAGGGAGGATAAATTTTATAAATAATATTGAAGAACATCTGTTTTGCAGCAAAAAAATAGTGTAAAGCGAAGTTGAAGGAATCACAAAAGTAAAAAAAGGGGGTTAAATTGTAAGTGTACTAATCTTTTGATACTTTTTTTAAAATAAATCCCTATATAATGTTCATTAAATTCTATTATTATTTTAATCAACAAAAGGCAATTGTAAAGAAAATAGGCAAATATTAGGTCGATGATAAGTCAACTTTATTAAGTAAATGCTTGATTTTAGCTTCAAAGAATTATGTTGGATTCGTTAAAAGTAAAAAAAAACTGATTTATGTCGGAGCGCTGTTTAGAAAACACACGCAAGCAAGTTAAATAAATTAAAAGCTAAGAGAAAAAATTACAATTTTTCCTAAGGAATTATGTTCAATTTCTCGTATTGAATGTAAATTATTCTGGATGATCTGTGTGGTAGTTTGTAGCTCCTCGTAACTTTGAAGTATTCCTTCAAGAGCATTTTGAATAGTAATCAACGAGTCTTTGCGAAATTTTAATTTTTTGATATGTGCGCTAATCTTAGAATTATTTTACTCTAAATTTTCTTCTTCTTCGGGTAGTTGTCGCAATCCATTGATTGTAGTAATTAACTTAAAGTTTAAAAAAATAAACTACTTTCTTTATGTCATAATTTTTATGCTGTTTAATATAGTTTTTTTTCGATGACTATAATTAAAAAAACACAATCACCTCGTCGTCGATTAAAATTGGAGTTTCATATGCATTTGTTAATTGTACAATAGACTTTTTTTGATTTGTTGTAAGGTATGAAAAAGTGTCCCATCGATTATCATTTGTCATCGCGAACAAATTTAATCAAATAATGCGCATGTGAATATTTTTGAATCCAAATTTTGTAATAACAAATTATAATATCAAACTATTTTCCCAAATAAGGCCTAAAATAATTTCATTTCTGATTCTTAGTGATTTTCAAAAATACAAGAAGTTTTTTGATATATAACTAGCATATTTAAAGAAATTCTTATCATGTAAAGCTTTTCATGCTTTAACAACAATTTGCCTCGTTAAAAGAATTTTAAAATTTTTTATTGTTTAAATTCATTAATTGACATAAAGTAGAAAGAAAAGTTTGGAAAAAATCTTGAATTATTGTGAAATTTGTGTGGGTTTTTTACAAATATTTGGGAAAATTCAAGATATAATAATTATTTAAATATTGAAAGTGATATAATTTATACTTTATAAAAATTATCAGTTTTCTATAGCAGAGGAAAATGTGAAAAGCGATTTTAATTTTTTGTCATAACACCAACAGGAGTTTTTAAATTAGGTGTTTTTAAACACCGTTTTTCAATTTTTTTTTGAATTTAAAATCTGTTTTTCTAAATTTTTAAAAACGAGTGAAAAATCAGTTAATTATTAACTTCTATTAAGAATTCATAGAAAGAATTACTTTTTAAAAGTTTACTAATATTTAGCGTCTTTTTTTATTGTGAATATGTAAAAAAGGAGTCTAAAGTTTTAAAAAAGTTAAGGTACTAAAATAGAAGGAAGAAAATTATTTTTTGTGAACTAAATGTTATAAAGATTGGGTTAAAAAAATTTTGATGAAAAAAGGATTGAGTTATTTGTGAAGGAGAATGCCACAAGCATGCGGTTAACATTTCATAGACTCGATACATTTTCAATCGTTAAAAAGCGTATCCTTGTGTGCCATAAGTAAATGGTTAGCTTTTTCTTATCCTTGAAAAATAATAATTCTAAATTAAACCTATCTGAACGATAAATTAAAAAATATTAGGTATCCTTATTATTTTCAGTACATTTATTTTAGTTATTTAAAAAAAATTAGTGTAAATAAAAAACAGAAAAAACATAAAGGATTTCGAGTTTGCGCTGCGGCGTTGCATTGCATTTCTAATCAACATGGCTACTGTTAAGTGAGATTTATTTTGCTAAATCTTAGGACCGATCTCTGTAACTTTAGTGGTTTTAAAATTTATCCCGGATATGGTAAACGCTTTGTGCGTGCTGATGGTAAGCTTATGACCTTTGCGAATGCAAAATGTGAGAGCCTTTATCATGGTCACAAAAATCCTAGGGAAATTAGCTGGACCCTTCTGTACAGAAAATTACACAAAAAAGGTGTAAGTGAGGTATCCAGGAAGAAAAGGGTCAAACGCACTGTTAAGCCCCAAAGACCTATTGATGGAAATACTCTCCAGAGTATATTAGAAAGAAGAAACATGACGGCTGACGCCAAACGAGAAATTCGAGCCAAAGCTTTAATGGAGGCTGCAGAGAAGAGAAAAGAGAAACGTGAAAAGAAAAAAATCGTTCAAGCTGAAGTTCAATCTCGTGCAGCAAAACAAGTTTCACATCGCCAAGCTACAGCCAAAGTCAAGCAACCAAAAGCTAGTAATGTAAGAGTTGGTACTAAACGCTAAATTATTATATCCCGATATTTGATTTGCCATATAATTATTTTTTATTTTTTACTCTTATGGTAATAATTTTTCCATTAAATATTATTGTACTTATAATTTGAGTTTTTTTACTAATATTTATACAGTAACTCAATTTCAACGTTTTAGTTTAGTGCCTCTTCAAATTATTTCCAAAAATAGGTTTGAAAGTTTTGGCGTGTAAAAAATTAGCCTATGGTAGATTTTCTTATCACTGTTTGATTTTACGTCTCTCGTGTTCTCCTAATTACCTATTATTATGGTTGTTTTTTAGTTCAAGTATTTTTCTATGGCTAATTTTCCTTTTAAAACCTTTTATTTTTACTGTCTTTTCTTACAATAAATATTTTTTTTTATCCATAAATCTCATCTTTTCTTTTACATGATCAGTTTTATTGACTTTAAAATTATTTTTTGTCACAATTAAATCAATTGTTTCACTATCTCTTCATAATTTTATTTTTGTATTTTTACTCTCTTCCTGCTCTTTGATATTTTTTAGCATTATCTTCAAGATGAGGTCTTTTCATTCATAATTTTTCCCTATATTTATTATTTTTCTATGGTATGGTGTTTTTGTATTTTTTTATAATTTATAAGTATTTTTGAGAGTTTAATTTAGAGTAATTGATTTGTTAAATTTTCAATGAGTTTTAATTTTGTCATCAACTGATCATACATTTTTCTTTTTAGTGGTTTTTTATTTTTACTTATTATCTTCCCTGATTTCATAAACTAAAAAATTCTCTGTTTTTTAAAAATCATTTTACTTCAGTTCTTATAATGTGTTTCATTATCTTCCTTTTCTTAGCTATTCCAGCTTTTCATCGGTACTTTCTTGCTTCGATCGTTTTTTTATTAACATGGCTCCTTTAAAAAAAACTTTTCGTTTGAAAGGTTGACTTTCAAACTAAATTTTACAATATAGTTTTACTTTATTTTTTGATATAATTTATTCATGCTTAATTATTTACAGCCAAGTCTCTGTTTCTTTTTTTTTCTTTATAACTTGAATCGCCCCTTTTTTTAACTCTTAATTTGGTTTATTGACGGAGAGCTTGTATACCGTTGATGAATTAACATCCTATTTTTTGCCAGAAATCTTACTTCATGCAAAAAAGCATGTAGTGTAAAACTGGCATATAGCAATTGAAGCTTGATACCGAGGTTGCCTCGCACAAATGCTTCTAACATTTATCTAAATGCGGAAATTTTAGTAAGCTGAGGTCTTTTTGGCTCTTCTGTTGATTTTTTACCTTTACATTAAAATATTTTCAAAGTATTTTATTTTCTTTGCCTTTTTTTTATCACTTTCATGATTAAATCACAATCAACAGCTGTTTACTTCAATCAATTTTTTTAACATATTCTTTTTAAATTTTCATTCATCTTATCACGTTTTTATTGGTATTAACATCATCGAGTCTCCTCTTTTTTCGGTTAAAAATTGAGCTTCTAACTTCGGACTATTTTCGATTTAGAGGATCTATGCAATTTAAGTTTTTATTTTAAAAAGTTCAATTTAAAGAAATTCAGAATTCTCTGTCGTTTAAAAAATTAAATTTAGTAGAGTGAGAGAGGCATCAAATGTTTACATCTGGGTTCTCCTAATCATATTTCTCATGTTTGAGGATCTCTATCTCAAACGTTTTCAAATTTTGAAATTCTTTGACAAGATGACACTTTAGCAATCATTAAAATTTTATCCTGTAAAGGACATTTTGGAATGTTGACAAATACTCGATTAAGAAATGGTTAATGTTCTTTCATTATTGAGTTTGAGAAAACTCATCAAATTTTAAAGACACTTTTCTCTGTGTTAAGAAGGACAAGATTTTAGAGAGTGTTCGATAAATAAATGGCCGAATTTCAAAAATAATTAAAAAATAAAAACATGAAAAGAAAATATATTCATTCAACTATCAATTTTTTTTTTCCATTTTAGAAACTTTTTCTAAAATAGTTCAAAATATTTCAAGTTAGATAAATAGCAACCTAATTATATAAATTAACGATGTTTTTTTAAATGTTGCTAACAACAGCCCGAGTCTAATTTTTTTTTGCTGCAATACAACTAAATATATTTTCTATCTGATTTAAAATCAATGAATTGAACGGTAGGTAGCTAAGTTTGATGCTTAAACAAACAATATTAGGATAATTTCTTCACAGTGGTGAAAATTTTCACTTTCCATTGTGACCAACGAATTTGAAGTTAAAATATTTGTATCATCTACTTCATGCAAAAAGAGTAAAAATTCTCTTTTTTGTTTTTTAACATCACTAATTTAGCAATCTATTAATCCTCACTTTAAAATTATTCCCTATGGTGAAATTATTTTTCTCTTAAATTAGGGTTGAAACAGGGATAAGGTCATCATTAATTTTTTCATCCATTAAATATTTACGCATGAAGGTTTTAGCCAAATTCATCCAAAAATAATTTATCTTATTTTCTACATCGAACTTTGTGCAGCTAAATTCTTCAGCTTTTCTCAATTTTTTGTTGCGCTAACAAATTAACTTTTTATTTGTGCAATATTTTCACAAAAACTAGCATTTTGAATTATCTTAAAATAAGGGCTCTATTAATGTAAGTATAATGGCAAGTTGAAAAACAAACCCAAGTCAATAAATTATCATTCCTAAAAACATTACTATCTGAGAATGTAACCTTAACTAATCTTTACTCATCCTCCCTGTATTACCATAAATGTCATCAAGTACCGGATCTTACGAGTACCAAAATTGCTTAATCCTTATAAAGACGCACAATTCGATCAAACATAGAGTTGGTCTTTAACGCACCTAATTTACTGACATTTGTCATTACATTATGTCATAAGAATCAAGAAAAAAATGAACAATCTAAATTATACATTACAAAAGATTTTTGGCTATATTTTAAATTATTTATAAAAAAGAACTAATTTTTAATCAAATACAATGTATTAAATATGAAATTATTCAAAGGGTAAAGCTAGAGACCCTCCTAAAAATCATTAATTTGTGTTATGTTTACTCCCATATATAACGGTTGGAAATTGAATATTTGTAAACATTTTAATATAAAATTAATCATTATTTTTATTTAAATTTGAATTTATGGTTAAAATATTGGAATTATCGAAAAAAGTCAAGACCAAAATTTAATTTTTAAGATTGTTAATGACACTTGATTTTTTAAGACCGAACACGAACATTGACTCTCCAACTCTAAACAAAAATGATAACTAATGCTGTTCAATTACTTTTTTATGGTGCGCTCATCGGGCTAGTCACTTATTTAATCGTAACATCTAAAAAATCAAGTTCTTCGACTTCATCACCAACACCTGAAGGTATTTCTAATCACGGTAGACATAGCATCGGAAACGTCAAGTACACCTCCTTCAAAAACTCAACTGCAACAAAAAGCTGAACAACTATTTGATCAATCAAAAAATTTTGATGATGGTGCTAAAATGCTTCAAAGGGCAGTTAAAGAGCTAGAATCATCGTTAGATGGACAGATAAAGCTTGCCGATATATTAGATGCTCAAGATCAAATAACCAACTTGAATTCTCTCAGAGAAAAAGTTGGAACTCAAAAAACAAGTGTAGATTCTCATAAAGACACTACCGCTATACAAAAACAAAGCGCTGAAAAATTGAAATCTGATGCTAATAGTTTGGAAATAACAGACCTTCAAAACCAAATTCAAACCTTAACTACAGCATTAATTACTATTAGATCCCAAAGCGACATAATTGTAACTAAACAAAGAAATCTTGCAATTCAAATAAAAAGTCTGAAAACGGAATTGACTAAAAAAGAAAAAGCATTCATCTATCACAAGTATATATTAGTATCAGGAGGAACTGAAGCATTTGAATATCCTCATTATGTAAGCTTTTATTAAAAGTATAGGCAATGGTAAGTCATGCCCATAAAACTCTTACTAACAAGGCTGTAAAACAAGCAGACATTATAACGATGGCGTTGACAGATCTAGTCTCTTCTACAAAAAATCCTTCTCTTTGTTACAGCAATGTCAATAAAAACCTAATTATTAGTTCGATTGTAACGACGTGTGTCGAGATATGACAGTTCAATATGCAGGAATAGTTTTATTTATATTTGATAACAGAATGCTAATCCAACTAATTTATTCGCACTTATGACACATGATAGGGAAACCAGTAATAATGGATTAAAACATTACCATATTCTGTATTATTTATTTTCAATAAAGTCATAATCGAGTCATTCTTACAATATTTATTTCTGCACATGGAGAACCTGGAATATTTTATCTTGGGGGGAAGTCTGTAATACTTATGTTTATTCTAAGGTTCGTTCAGATCAATTTAAAAATGCAGTAATAGAATGTGCAAAAAAAGTTAAAAAATTAATTATATGTATTTGTTATTCAGTTATTCTAGATTTGGATGTACCCCATTCAGCAACATTGTTTGCTCTACCATTTGAAATACCTACGAATAGTAAAAATTACACTAATTTCAAGTTGTTATTATTGCTTTTTCATCATCATCAATTTTTCAATACATTTATCCTGCTGATAGAAAACTAAATCTTGCTACAGATATTGGATCATCTGCACTCGAATTCTTTGACAGAGTTGTCTTGAAATCTAACCAAAGAACTATCCTTTACTTTCAACGATAAAATACTTTGGTTTTTATCTGGGAATCACCGTCCAAATGAGCAGTTTAAGAATCATAACAAAGTTGAGTCCAAATGATGGTATTTTGGAATTATTTTTTCCTAAAAAATTAAACTGTATTATACAGTAAATTTTCGGGTGAAAGATTTACTCAAGTTAAATGTCAAAACCCTAATTCAATTCGTCAATTCTCAAAGTTTGAGGATCGATGCTCAACAACATTGTGTTTTTTACAACAAATGTACTCTTTAGATCCAGTCGCTAAAAATCGTTTCCCATTGGAGGCTCACATGCAAGTACTTTTCTAATTCTATAAATTTAGCTTTACTCCCTTCTTGATAAATATTTTTTTTCTCTTGATCTATCGTCAAGTGAAACGAGCAGTTCTTTGGATTCTTATGATCCTATAATTTTAGATTGTGTGGATTATGTTTTCACCAAATTCGACACATTTACGGGAGGAATTTTGACTGTTTTTACTTTTATCATTTAAGGCAACAAGACATCCTTTAATTAGGTCTCAACTTTTTTCTTTTTGTTTCAGTGGTGTCAGCAAAGAGAAGTATGAAAAAAATCTGACTTTAGTATCGTAAATAAACTGCTTTTACAGTCATTAACTTATTTCGAGGTTAGATGAGATAAACATCGTAAAAATTAATGATAAATTATTGAAATTTATGACTCTTTATTCTTTTTATTTGGTTTAAAGGCTATTTTTAATATTAAACACTTTTAATTTCATTCAAAGAGAATTAAGTTTTGATCTGGAGTTGGTTTATAATTTGATTATTATCGATCCTTAATTTGCGATTTTATATATGATTGTTAAAAATAGACAAACTCTGGTGATTTTGGAAGCTCTTTGGTACATTACAAGGAATTCAAATAACTTTGAAATTATAGGGTTGAAGCACAAATTAAATAAAATGGACGAATCAAATGAATTAAGAACTTACAGATATCTACAAACAATTTAACTTTTTAAAGAATTATATTCAACACATTTAACTGAAGATGTTTTTTTCTCGATCTTGGAACAATATTTAAAAAAATTAATGATATTTAGCTATCATTTTATTTAAAAATGTTCCATGTATTTCTTGAACAAAAAACAATTTATAGGACAAAACTGAAGGTGTTTTTGCTGCGAAAAGGCATTTAAGATGAAATTTCAAATGTTGGTTGGTGGGTTCTATTTGACACTATTAAATGTAATTATTATATTTAAAAAGGGTAGTTTTTTTAAAATTTAGCTGAGTTTATTATTTTAAAGAAAACGATTAACCAACCAGAAAAATTGAAACTTTAACGTTAAACTAGACGATAGTATGAGTGGAGGTTGAAATTCTTAAAATCTAAAAAATAAACCTAAAATTAGGATGTATTAATGAATTTTGAGATTCTTTGATTTATGAAAAATACCTATGGCATTAAAATTAATCAAAATAAAAAGTTTAAGATTCAAAAATATTTAAAAATGCTGTAATTTGTAAGTTAAGAATCCCCTTTCAATATCTGATGCAAAAATATTTTGATATTTAACTTTATTTTTAACGATACTTTGATGTCTGAGAAAATTTTTTTAATCTTGATTAAAATTGTATTTTTTATCGTTTGGAGAGACTTCTTGAGCTTTGAGAACCGTTCGATATTTGTTTATCAAGTTTAAAGAAAGGAGTTCGACCTTGACATTAAATATTCAGGAAGATGAATTAAGAAGTATGAAGTCTATCCCCGACATCATTTTAAAGTGAAAGACTACTTGATATGTTGAGAATTTATTGAAAAGATGAGATGTATTTTTTTTGAAATTTCACTCAATATTCAGTCGATCCGATTCACACAAAAGCTTCGAGATAGGGTCTTTTAGGAGGTTACTCAAATACAAAAGCGTAGTCGTCATTCCATTTCTGCTCAAAATATTGATCGGCATTGCGTCACATTTTCCAAAAAGCACTGCTTTCTTTTTAGAATCATCACTTAACAAAAAATGTTGTATTTTAAGGAAAAAGGAAATTAAGGAAGTGTGAATAAGTTGATAATAAAAGCTAAGGCTTAGGATTTAATAATGATATGCATCCGATTAAAACGATGATTTGTGTGTGATGAGATTGTGAAGGTTTAATCATAAAGAAATAGCTTGAAAAGAAAAGAAATAATGGGGATGAATATCTAAAACGCTTAGGTTTATTGAAGCAAAAAACACTTTTACCAAGGAGAGGATATTCTTTTTAATGACAGTATCAGATAAAAACCCGTAAAAACTTTTAAAGTAGCAATTTAAGACCTTGGTTAGGATGTTCTCTGACATCCATTCATTTCTTCAGATCACGATCAAATCTATTACTTTCTTTTAGGATGCCTATCAAATAAAATAATAAGTCTTTGATGGGAAAATCGAAATGATGTTAATAATTTACAAATTAACTTTTTAAGACTGTGGAAATTCTGGCTAAATTGAATGATCAACCTTGTAAAATAATGCAAATAAAAAGTGAAGAGGTAACCTGAGAATACAATCTATATTATTTAATGAATTTTTCATTCAAAATATTTTTTAAAAATAATACCTTTTTAACAGAAAAGCTTGTGCAACAACCCGTTTCAAGTCAGTTAACTATCAAAGCTTCGCAGGATATCTGCCAACTCTTGATACCTTATTCTTAAAGTCAAATCTTTTGATGACTTTGAGCATTTCATATCTTTAATACTCATATTGCTGTAAGATCTATTTAAATGCAGAAGAAATAATATACAAAATTCTCTTGTGTTTCATCGATTACAATCTAATCTTTGAGATAAAATTAAAGTAATTTAATTTTACATGATAAGAAGTAACCCTGTTTTAACAACTCGTATAATGGGATGTCTTACGAAAGAACAAAATGGCATCGATCGTTTAACTTAGAAATTTTTAAAAGTGAAAGTTAAAATGTTGAAAGAAGAGAAAATTATCTGTAAAATTTTTGCTTACCTAATTGACTGTCGGATTCAATAAAGAGTTATAAAATTAAAAATATTGTTTATTTAATCCAAAATGCTTCATTTTCTTAGTTTGTGGATTTTCAGGTTTTTCAAATCAAGTATCGCAAAAATAAAATAATTGAAAATTCTAAACAGTAATTTTAAACCATTTGAATTTTAAGCTACTACTGACATTAGGCATTTTACATCGATATAATATCAGTTATTTTATTTTATTGAGAGTAGTTTCAATTATGTCTTAAAGTCGATGAAAAATAAAAAAAATTTTCAATGATAAAACTTTTCAACAAAATAAGGATTTTTTCAGCTATCACAAAAAGTGAATTATAGGATATACTTCATATTCGATAAATATCCCTGATTTGTTTCTCAGCGGTAATTGTCGACTGGAAGTGGAAAAATTTAACGTTCATTATCAATATAAAACGTTTGGTTGAAAATAGTGATATTGTCTTAGTTTAATCCTACGATTTGACATATTCTTAGAGGCAAAAATTCTCATGCACGAATAGTTTTAAGAGAAAAGTTGCATTGTAAAAAGTAAACATTTTTACTCGATTATTAATAAAATCAGGTAAGAGCAAACTAAAATGGCTGTAAAAAATTTCGAATGACAGGTTGAGCCAGAAAATATTTTTGATCGAAATTTATTTTGTTCTTAAAAATTTTTTTCATTAAAACAGTAGTAAAAAGTTTTTTTTATAAGACTGGTTTTAATTAAAAATACTAGATAAACGGTTGGTGTTCTCCTGGAAGTTCTGAGGGAGTTATCTATTAGCCTTAATTCATTAATAGAAATATTTAAATGAGTTCTATTATTTTTATAAGAGGAAATAAAAATTAAAAATTCGAAAAGGATATTGCAATAGGAGCATTTTTGTTTCATTTTTACCCTCAACGTTAAAATATTTTTTCAAATTACACTTATGATGAGTATGGATCATATTAGATTTTACTCTATTTAGACTATTGAAAAATTTATCCTATAAACACAAATACGATCTTTTTGCCTCTTTACTTCACATATTTAGAAGGTATTATTTTCAATATATGACAGAGATTTATTAACATTTTTATGATTAAAATATCCATAAAAAATTTGTTAAAATATTTAAAAAAGGTAAATTTGTTTTTTATTAAATATTTTAGATATTTGTTTCCAAACGATAAACAATACTTGAAGTATTTGCTAGCAATACTGTCCGTTGAACTAACAATGTTTTGGTTTAAACTTTAGCCATTTATAACATAGTGCTTTATTGAAATTTAGATCACTTTCATAAAACTAAATATAGTTTATACCAGATTTATATCTGCCGAATATAATAGCATGTAAATAAATTTTTTCCTTTAGTTGATATAAAAAACTTGTTAATTTTGTAAAAATGGTGAAATTTTACATTATTTAAAATAATAAAAAAATATTTAAGTAAATATATTTTTTTAGTATTCAATATAAATAAGTTTATAATGCTCAACTATCCTATTTGATATTTTTTTCACAGAGTAATTTATTTCTTTCTCATAAGCTTGACTCAATAACGATAGGATTTTCGTTAACCTGCGCTTATCCATAAGATTAAGTAATATGTTGGTTAAATTTCGAGTCATTCAAATATAAAATGCTCTTTTATCTGAATCCTACTATTATGATATAATCTTTTTCTGGTTTTCTAAAATTTTCGTTTGATAACCCTCAAGTTGTTTTTTCAAATTTTTTTCACGACCATTACCAATTGTTGGCGTTAGATAAATGAATAGTCTGTAACTATCGGTAGATTATTATTGTTCCGTTTAGTGTAATTATAAAGGGCTCTAAAACAGGATCCAACATCTGGCGCAGTCGGCAACGAGCAAAAATTATTTAAAATCACTCCGTTGGTTCGTGCATGTGATATTATAATTTGGTTCGCACCCTTTGAAATGGCTGCCAAAAAATTTAGCTTGGAGGAAAAACAATAAACGCATGAAATATTTTTAGCAAGTGAGGAAAAGATATTTCGCTTCTTAGTATCTCTTGCATTGAATGATTCGTCAAATTATCTTGACGCCAAAAAACTATCTGCGAGAGGTATGGTGACACAAGGAGAACATACGGTTTTCAGACTAAACTTCATAATCGCAAACAAAATGATGGAGAGTCTTTGGATGAATTTCACGAGTGGCTGAAAGCAAATGGAAACCTCGCCTATACAGATTGGGATTTACAAAAGATCGATTCGGTCCTGGTGAATATTTTTATTGTGGGAATCAGTTCAAAGTTTATTAGAAGTTCTCTGACGATTCGTCAACCTGAGTCCTTGTCAGAGGCCTTAAATGAGGCTAAACGTCTAAATTTGATTGAAAATTCAGCGAGTGAATGTAATCTTTTTCCCATTGAAAAAGTTCAATAAGAAATAAGATCGCCAATTCATCAGATAGAACCGTCGATTAACTCGTTAAAACCGAGTTAAATTCCCTTAAAGAATCACTCCAAAGACTAAAGAAAAGTATGAATCACAAGCCGAATAAACGCTATCCTCCAAAGGCTATTCGATGTTATCAATGTAGACAAATAGGTAATTTAGAAAATTTTGGTCGAAATTATTTCGTCTTTTCATTTTTTGACTCGAATGCTTTCATCCTGTACGGAAAAATATTTGATAAAACCGATAAAGTTTTTAATTGACTCTGGCGCTTCAGTGTCGATTCTGAACGTGAAAATTATTTTTGAGTACAACATACACTACGATAAAGATAGTACTATGCGAATTTGTATGGCTAATGGGCAAATAATTTGCTCGATTGGATCGGTATCGGCCTCTATCGAATTTGAATGCAAAAAGGTTACTCAACGTTTTTTAATTTTTGAGAATATCCTCTATGATTGTATTATTGGAATTGATTTTTTACCAAAATACAGCTGCTTATTAGATTTCAAATATAGATCTCTCTTTTTTAAGGAATCAGAATTTAGAGTGACAGCAAGCTATTCCGAGATAAAATTTAATGTTTTTGACAAGGTTTCTGAAAATCAACGATTTGACAATTTTTCTAAGAACTTTTTCTGGGTTATTCGCTGAAGACAATTAAATACCTAGTACTTCGTTGGTTCAACACTTATTAAAACTAATTTCCATCAGCCTATCAAGGTTACTGCAAGAAAATTTCCTTTGAATCATTGAGAAAAACTCTAATTCATTATCGAGGAATATTTAAGGTGTGGAATAATAAAGAGTTCCGAGAGTCCTTGGGCAGCAAACTGTATTGTAGTGAAAAAGAAGTGCGGTGATAATCGCCTATGTGTGGATTACAGAAAATTAAACCAGATAACCGTTAAAAATTCGTTTTCATTGCCTAGAATCGATGACATCTTAGATTCCCTCAATGGTGCAGCAATATTTTCCTCTATTGATCTTAAGTCAGGATATCACCACATTTCTATTAACCCTGAAGATCGAGTAAAAACAGCCTTTAATACACCTTTCGTGTTGTTTCAGTTCAAACGAATGCCTTTTGGATTGTGTAACGCACCCACCACCTTTCAACTACTAATGGATACTGCACTTAGGGAACACCTTGGGAAACGGTGTTTTGCTTATCTGGACGACATAATCATTTATAATAAAGACATAGAAGGTCATCTCAAGGATATTCAGCTAGTTTTTTAAGCATTAGAAAAGGCTAGCCTTAAAATAAATAAAAACAAATGCTTTTAATCAAAAAGAAATTAATTATTGCGGCTATAAAATCGATAAGAATGGAGTAATAACAGATCCTAAAAAAGTTTCTGCTATAAATAAAATCTTACCACCGAAATAAGTCAAAGAACTCCAAAGTTTCCTCGGACTCTGTTATACTATAGAAAATTTGTGAATAATTTTGGGAAACATCGTTACTTTTTAACTTGCTACTAAGGAAAGAGTAGCCATGGAACTGGAATGAACAATGTCAAGGTGCATTTTATTTGTTAAAACAAAAACTTATCGAAGACGTAACTCTAGCTCATCCTGATTTCAAAAAACCTTTTGTTTTAGATACATGTGCAAGTAGCCACGCCTTGGGGGAAATAATTTCCCAAATAATAAATGGGAGCGAGAGAGTGGTTGCTTTTGGTAGTCGTGTCATGATAAAGTCAGAAACAAACTACCCCGTAATGAAGAAGGAAATGCTTATCGTTATTTATTATATTAACCATTTTAAAGCTTGCCTACTTTGAAAAAAATTAAAGGTTAGAACTAATCATAATTGCTTAAAATGGTTCAGAACATTTAAAGAACCAGATGGTCAATTAGCTAGATGGCTAGAATATCTCTCACAATTTGATTTTGAAATTGAATATAGAAAGGGAGTACAGCACAAGAATTCAGATTATCTCTCGAGACCATGGGGGACAATTTCATCATTCAGAGAGGATACTTTTATATTAGATCGAGAAACGATTCTTAAGATACAGGATGACGACCCTGATCTACAATTAATAAAGCAGTGGTTAGATAAGAAAACAAGTTCACATCAACACAATTTCAAAGTTTATTTTTAAAAATTCTGTGGGGAATGAGACAAAATCTTTTAATTATTGACGGTATTTAATATCGAAAATACGAATCAAATCAAGAAAATTTTTTAAGGGTAGTCTAATCCCGAAAGCATTACAACGATATATTGAAGATTTATCACAATTATCCATCTGAAGGTGGCCACTTATCATATGAAAAAACCTTGGATATAATCACAAAAATATTTTATTGGTACAAAATGCGTTTCGACATCAAAGAATGGTGCACATCTTGTTCAATCTGTCAACAAAGAAATAGTCCAAGACATAAATCCTTAGCTCCACTTTCTAGCTGGCCATCCGATTATCCTTTTCAGAGAGTGGTAATCGATATTTTAGGACCGTTACAATTAACTAAAAATGGAAACCGCTATATCGGTAGTTGGCGATTATTTCTCTAAATGGACGGAAGCATACCTACTAAAAACAATTGAAAGTTTAACAATAGCAAACACATTAGTTGATGAATTCTTTGCTCGGTTTGGTTATCCTGATACCGTACACTCTGATCAAGGGACAAATTTTGACTCTAAATTGATCAAAGACATTTGTCTTGCATTGAATATCAAGAAGACCCGGACAACACCTTATCGTCCTCAGTCAGATGGAATGATTGAAAGATTCAATAGAACGATCGTTGACATGTTGAGCAAATCAATTAAGCTAACTAGTGACTGGGATTTTCTACTTCTAAAGCTTATGATGATCTACAGAGCATCAATATATAAAACTACAAAACTATCTCCATTCTTTACACTCTTGGGTCACAAATTTGTATTTACATCAGACATTGAGTTAGCAACGATAAAACCTCAAAATTTCCATGATTATGTTATCCAGACAAGAATCGCAATTCAAAAAACAAGAGAACACGTTAAAAGAAACTTAAATTCTAGGTTCAAAAGAACTAAAATCTATTTCGATAAATCAGCTAAAGAGCGAAATTTCGAAGAAGGGGATCTTGTACAAATGTTTGATCCAGTGTACAAGGGAAAGTTTGAACTAAGATGGAAGAGACCCTGTCGAATTTTGAAAAAGTTATCCGATTGTACTTACTCTATCCTCGTGAATAACAAACAGAAAGTGATACGTGTTAATCACATGAACAAATTGGAAAAGAGGAAAGTCGATGTGAGAATTGGAAACTTCAAAAATGGAGGGGTGGAAGTGTTGGCGTTAGATTAATGTATAGTCGGTAATTATCAGTAGATTATTGTTGTTCCGTTTATTGTAATTAAAATGGCTCCAAGACAGAATCCAAAACCAATTAATTATCAAAATATTTTTGTTTTATAAATTTTATTTTTCCGAAACTTGAAGAATCTAAACTAAGTCAACTAACTATCAATCCGAACCTATCCGATTCTGATAATCTGACTTTGACTTATATTTAAATTTCCTTTCTGACTTGGCATATAAATCATCAAATTATATATCTAAGGATGAATAAATGAACTTTTGATGCTAACCTGGTTATTTATATTAATTTCTTTTTGGTTTTCTCTTTCTAGAGACTCGGAATTTGATCAAACTTATCTCTGGTCATAATTTTATTTCGAATATTATTGCATAAAAATGAATTAAAAAATATATAATCGATTCGTTGTAAAAATTCTCTTTTTATATTATAATTTTTCATTTTTTATGAAATCCTTGACATGTATAAAAGAAATACTCTGTTATCCCAAACTAAAATTAATCAAAAAAATAATTGCTTAGAAAACCGTTAATAAAATTGAATTATTATGATTTTGAATAATTTTTAAAAATCCCCATATAATTTTAATCTTAGTCTTTCTCAAAGAAACAAAACAATTAAGTAAACATCCTCGAATACAAATTATTAATAATGTTAAACTTTTCTCTAAATAGAGGATCCTCATTTTGGGATCATAGTTTACAATTGAAGTTTTACTTAACAGGGACAAAAATATTACTTTTCTATCAAAAAATATCATTTTTAATTTTACAGCATAATGATAAACAAAGCCCCCATAGAGTTTTTTTAACTCGCTAATTATTTTGGGAATCGTTCTTGCAAGATTTTCCAACAATTTGCAGAATTCCTACCACGAATCTTTGCCAGTCAAAATTTTTTCAACAATGCCACTGAGGCTTAAAATTAGCAAAAAAAATTCTTCATTGATTTTTACATCATACGATATTAGAAATCATCTCATCTAATACCTTATTCAATCGTCAGTAGTTAAGGCCAGAATAAAAGCCTTAGAAAACAACAACCCTTGATGTTTGCCCTTGATGAAATTCATCAGTACAAGGTCAAATCACTTTTTTTAAACCTGTTTTTGGATAATTTTTTTACGATGAAAACTGCAGTTTCTTTAACTTTATCAATTTAGCACTTCTATAGAAGAGGTTTGACTGGAGCCAGAATACTCCTATGTGGGCCATTTGTGCTTCTTGTTATAAGGCGATTTGTTCCTTGACAGAGGACTCAAATACTTTTTTTGGTATTTAAGTGAAATTAGAAATTTAAGGAAACTGAGTTTTTTTTGCCAGCTCGTCCCAGACTGTTGAGCGGTGAGAAATAAGTATAGAATTACTTCGTGGGTCATTTTTCTTGTCGATTTAGGTGTCATACGTTGTGTGAAGAGTCACAAGAATAATGATTCAACTAAAGAGAGTCAGAAGACGCATAAGAGTCTTGATATCGCTGAAGCAAAATTGATGAAGAAAATAAACTATCCTAAGTAATGTTGTGATTTCTATGAGTTTATTCTCAAGGACAATAAGTTTTTGTCAGCAAAATCATAAAAAATATACAAGTAAACTGAAAATATTCTGTTTTGGCGTTTTTCTTAATCCAAGATAAATTTGTATTTTTTATATAAATTTAAAATTATTAAAATCGTTTTAGCGTTTACGTCGCATTTTTATTTAGTTCGAAATATGAATAAATTATTTTTCTAGTTTTTTATTTGTCATCTCTTAAACAATAATGAAATTAATAACTATTGTTGTCCGTAGATTGTTAATGGTCGGAAGTGATCGTTGTTTTTCATTAGTTCAGTTTTGCTAATGGCTCACCAGGAAGATTTAACAAATATTTATCTAATTTTGGAACTATAGTAACGTTTAAAATTTCAGCGTTGACATTTTGATTCCAAATACTTTCAAGGGCACACGTTGCTAAAAATAATCGATGGAATACAATTTTTTCCTCTAAAAACGCTAAGTAATCATTCATTCTCATTCCTCAACTTAGCTGATGAAATATTTTTTTACTAACTCTTTTAGAGTAATTCTTGAACTATTGTGCAAGGTAAAATTCGTCAGAAGTAAGGATTTCACAATAAGAAGAAAAAATTCTAAGATTTTCGTTGCCAGAAAAGAATTTTAGAAAATATTAAAAGTGAAATTTTATTTACCACACTGAAATTTTATCTTAATTCATGATCTATTATGATTTAAAGAAAAAAATAACAATAAAAATGTTTTTATCCCTCAACAGCATATTTTTGCACCTCTTTATTCAATTCCTATAATGAAATGAGATTATTCATCAAAAAATTTTTACTGAAACATCCTATCACGAATCAATAATTTGATTTTACGATTTTTTATTCGAATGATTTTAAAATTTATATTTTGCTGATTTTTTTAATTACTTTGAGACAAAATGTTTTTACTTGTAACATCAGCTATTTTCTAACAATTGATCCCACCGAAAGCCATGACTGTAAATTTTTCATTTAGCAACGAAAAGCACCTTTTCCCTATTTCACCAAATTTGTAATTCATTACAACATAAATTAATAAAATATAATTTGATTTACCACTTAAATTAAATAATAATTTTATTGAAAAACATTGCTTATAAAATAGTAAATTCATTAAATTCACATCGATTCAAGCTGAGTGGGAGTTATCATGAATAAGAGTGACGTCATAAAAAATAATCTAACTCAAGGGTCTCAAACTCAAATAGTTCCGAGGGCCAAGTGATGACTTTTAAAATACCACGAGAGCCCATAGCCAGAACTTGTTATAAATAAAAAATCAAAAAGCAAGACAACATTATAAGAACGTAATCCTTTAAAACTTTCTAAAATCCACTTATTACAAACGAAATGTCGCCAATTTAAGTACAGTGTTTGACGTATCTGTATTTGGTTAACTTAGGTTTCAGTTACTTTCTGTTCTGACTGTTGACCTGTGTGTTTCGAGTCAATAAGGCCATCAATATTAGGCTTGATATTATAAGACAAAACCAATCTCAGTGTTGCTTGAAAAAGTTCAAACGTCGAAAATTTAAGAAAAATTGAAAATGTAGTGTAAATTTTTAAAAATATGTAAATGCTTCGCCTTCGCGTGTTTGAGACCTCTGATTTAACGGAATAAAGGTTGCTGTTTTTTTACATCCGTCATTATCAGGATACTCTAACAAAATTATTTAAATCTTTAAAAATTTCAAATTTTTGTCTTTCTAGATAATCTGGGATTGAGTTAGTGTAATTTTGGATAAATATTACGATTCGTCGTATCATTCGACAAACCTTAAGACACTTAAAGAGGTGGAGGTAAAATTTTTTAATCGTAGATACGTAATGACTTTTAATGAATCAAAAATTTAGATCAAACTTTATTTTTAGATAAAATGCTTTTATATCAGCGATGTTTTTTTCTCTCAAGCGTCCGTTGCACCAAAACTTTATATGACCGTCGCTTGTCAAGGTAAACTGAGATGGAGCTAAATCTCTTTTTTTAAGAAGAAAAGTGAAAAAAGAACTGAGAATTTTTTTCAAGCATTTGGTTGGTTAAATTGAGCTCGAGGTTATTTTTAGAATCAGCACTAAATTTAAAGGGTTCATTTTTCAAATTATTTCATGAACAGGTTGAGAAATAAAGAGGATAAACCCCTTCTCTAAAAACCTGTAAAACCACATGTGTTTCCAATAAAAGCGAACATCACTTTAAGGTAATGAAAGATCGCCCATGCTCAGAGAGTGAATTTATCCATGGCTAGCCTAATGGCGAAAAAGGAAAAAACACCGGGTTTATTATATCATTTCCATTAATTATGAACATTTTTTTCAAATAATTCTACAAAGGCTTCAAATAAAAGTGTCTCCTGAAAATTAAACTCTACAATGAAGTTGAATGCAAATGTGTTTATTAAAAAAGATAATAATATCAGTCAAAATTTTAAAAAATGTTTTGATAGTTTTGCCTTTGAAGGCTTATTTTAATAAGGTGAAATGTGGAGTTCACAAAACCTGATTAGTAGATTCGCTAACGAGGTTTAAGAATAAAAAAAAGTTAGATAATTTTGTATTTTGTGACTAGTGAATTTAACGTGGCAGAAATTGAATAAAATGCAACATAAAAATAGTTATGTTACATCAGAGAATGAAGGAACTTCAGTTGCTATGGTCTCAGGTCTGGGTTTCCCCTAGGAAGGAAAAAGGTTAGGGGTAATGCTTACAACTTTACTTTATAACAACTCGAAATTGCTATTGATACATCAAGTACAAAACGAGTTTTAAGTATTCTTGACGTAGAGTCAAAGCGATTGGAAAACTGTGAAAAAGTAAGGACTCCAAGGGAATTCCAAGAAGACTTTGAGTTTCTTGTAAAGTTACTAGACTCATTAATTAAACAAATATTTTGATATTTTGAATTTTCAGGCTCTGTTAACAAGAAAAATGTAAGACTCAATTTTTGAGTTAGTTGACATCATAAACAGTCAATTTGTCATTATAAAAATAAAGACATGCTCGAACCCTCTGTCGTCACTAGATAGAACCCACTTATCACTGTGGTTTTTGGCTCTAATGGACTTGAGTATTTGTCTATGAAACGTCAAAGAATGGGGTAGTCAAAGCAAATATTCGGATTAAATTTGCAAAGGTTGAATTCAGAAAATTCATCGTTTAAAATAAATTATTGATTGCATGAATTGCTTGTCATTAATGAAAATCTTTTGGATATTCTGATATAGTAACAGATAAGTGTTGAAGGGAAACTTTAAATTTTAACAATTTAGAGACAAATTTTGTCAATATTTAAGGGTAAAACTCTAAAAAAACTCTAACATCAGGAATAATAACTTAAAAGTCATCAAAAAATATTGGTAAAAAACGATGTAAAGAACCATTTTTCAAAGTTTTTAAGTTCTATTTCAGAGAAAAAATGGAAAATATAAAAAATTAGATTGAAATTTAAAAAATGTTTTTCCTTGGTTAATATCCCTTAAATTTTCGATTCATAAATGACAAGTAAATACATAAAATAATTACCACCAAGTGAAGATAAGCCAAAAAATTTTAGACTCTTTTAAAAACACGGCGTGATTCGGCTTTTTGTTTTAAAATCCGATTTGAGATTCTTAGAAATATTTCCAGGATTTAAGAAATATATTATTTCAAATTTAAGTCAATCTACTGTTTAAATAATTTCAAGATATAAATCAAAAGGCACTATATTTTATGAGGATATAATAATAGGCCATATGAGAAAGGGATTAATGCAGTTTTAAAAATATTTTTTTCGCGACTGACGACACTGATTTTTTAACTAGATAAAATATATAATTAAATTATTTTAAAAAATTATTATATTTTTTGATTTGTTAAATTATTTTTCGTTTTCAAAGAATATTAATTTTTAAAAAATCGACTGAATTACACCGATTTTTTGGGTTGTGCCATATAGAAAACATTAAAAATCTCTCCTATCATTAAATCACAATTCCTTTGTGAGTTATTTAAGGTGCTGAAATTTTCAATTCGCTTTTGCCACATGTGTATGAATTGATTAGTTCTCGAATAAGATCGATTCAACAAATATTTTAGTAAATTTAAATAAAATAAAAGTGAAAATAGTTAAAAAGTGTTTTTGTTAAAAACTGTAGTAATAAAATTGCGTCACGCCAAAACACAAATAATTATTCATTTTTTATATTTTGCGATGGTACAATGTTAACATTCATGATTGACACAAGATTTTTTCCACAAAATTATTTTTAGCAGATTTCAATCGTAGGAGATTAAATATCGAGATTGTGATGATAAAAAATGGTCATTGGAATCAACATGTTTTTGGGTGTAAAAATCATATTGCTAACGCGCCTAAATTTCAATAAGACATTAGTCATTTGGAAAAAGTATAAAAACAAATTTTGATTGTAAAACTATTATATTTATTAAAAATTTAGTGTAAAGTAGTCTGAAATTCAGTCAATGTTTTTTCTTTTACCTTGCAACAGTTGATGTAGACATACTTTGAAAATTAATTGCTGTTATATTAATGTCATAAAACACCTAAAAAAACCAGCCGCATTCTCTTTGGACTTGGTAATGATTACAAACGTTTATCAAATCGGCGTTGGTATTGTCGGTATTTGGGCTATATACTACTTTTACATATATGGTTCTCCAAGCACGCCAAAAGGTTTTGTTTTTATAACAGTAGAAAAAAGTGAGAGAACATTCCATTTAGTGGTCTGTGGTGCTGATAGCGTTCACGATTATCCGCTTTTCGTATTAGTTTTGGTAAAAAATAGACATCTGCACTTCATGCTTTGAAGAGTGTACTGCAATTAGGAGCACCAAAAGACAACGTTGTAACCCTATTTAGGGAAGATATCACCAAATTACCGAATAATCCCTTTTCAGACAAGTGCGTTAACAATGTATCGTGTAACATAATTTAAGTTCGATTGCGATTCTTTGTACGACAATGTTGAATTCGATTACGTTAAATGGGTTTGTTAATTTCTAATTGAAGGGTGCTACTCCAGCCACCTTTTTTCAACTTATTAAATCTGGTTCGCTTGATCTGAGAACTGTGGGAACGGGTCGTTCGCCATATTTGTATTTAAAAAAATAATTTAAGGAGCACATATAATCAGTTAGTACTACATATTTTCGCCCACGGCAATCCCTTTCTTTTATTTCTTGGTCGTGAAACTGTATCTCACATCATAAATTCTTAGATTAATATTCATAAGTTTCAAGATGCGATAAAGCTGTCTGCCAAAAAAGTAAGGACCTTGGTTTTGCGTAAATTTTATGATAATAACAAGTTCTGTACACTTGTGGGTTTGACCCTTTTTCTGACTTTTCGCCTTTACCATCTAATGGTGAATTTTTTTATGACATAGTAATTGTTCAAACGATTACAACTTCTGCGTCTTATTGCATCGATAAATATCCGGTTTATGGTGGCCAGTATTACTTGGCTGGCGAAGCATCTTCAGCCGCCCTTGAAAGTGTAGACCAAGTTATTTTATGAGCTAAGTCTAGGTTGATCTTGCTCAAGTGACTCTCAAAGGATATATTGATTCTTTAAGAATACAAAGTCAAATGACATTGCCTAAGCTTTCATGCAGGGCTGATTTGGAAAAAATAGCAGCGGGCGATATTTTTCCAATGACTATTTGTAAATTATCGATCTTTCATAGGTCAAAAAACACTCTTAGAAAATTGTGTCGAATTTTCTAAAGAAATAACATGGTCTGTCGATCCACCTTTGACTTATTGTTCAACAATATATTGTCACCTTGTTGCTCAACACCGCGAACAAAAAACGAAAAATAGTAGAATTGTAGTGGATCATCATTTTGATGTTCTTATAAATTTATAACTTTTAGGGGAAATTACGCCTTCACAATCTTTTTAACTTGCTCGATCAAACTTTTACGCCTAAGGAAACTGGAGGCATTTCAGGGATGTCTGAGGAGCTTTCAAAGTGTGTTGAAAAAGCTTACCTGGCGTTTGATGAGTCAACCGGATACCTTCTAAGTGTACGTTTGTTACGAAATGCTTAGATGGTTAAAGAGGATTTTGTTTCTGAACATATCAGTCTATATTGCACAAACGGTTATTCTACTGAAATGTTTTTTTTTTACTAATTAAAGTATTGTGAAATATGCACATGAATTTGCCCCTTACGTTCTTTAAAAAATAAATTATTTAAAATATTATGCTATTATTAGATCTTTATGCTATTATCTTTTTCTTTTGTTGGTTTACTTTATTTTTAAGAATTTCGACCCTTTAATTTTTATGTCATCTCAGTCTTATTTATACTTTACGATTTCGTTTTTTTCTTTAATGTTCAGTTAAGATTAACGATTATTACTTATGATTCTTTAACTACAAGATGTCTTGCCATAAATCATCTAGTGAACCCTGAAAGTTTCCGATTAACAATTGTAGTAAATCTTTAATCGTTCTATGCTATAACTGCCTTAAGTCATCAAATTTATGTTTGATTTTACAATATTTTGCCCAAAAAGTTTTTCCACCATTTTAAAACACTTGCGGGTTAGAAGAAGACATTTTAGCATTTTCAGCAAACGTTTCGGTTTTTAGTTATAATTGAACATGTCTTTTAATTCTAATTGGCACAGTTTCGTTTCCAACATAAAGCAACATCTCTAACTTACCCATAAATTCAACTACTTAACTTAGGTAAACCTGTTGTTAAATTGATTAGTACTAAAATGGATCGTATAGAAATTACATTGTGGTCAATAACAAAGGGAATTCGTTTATTAGAAGTATTTAAAAAAGGCATGTTTTGTCTAAGCTGCCAAAATAAAAAAATGTCATTAAGACGCATGGTATGCAATGATAACATATTTTTAAATTTTACTTAAGCCATTGACTAAAGAGATTACTTCTTCTCTATGCTGAAAAAAATAAAAGAAATTTAATTTGAAACAATCATTCAAATTTTTACCATCATGAACAAATTTTGGAACTAATAAGAAATCATTTATTAAATGTTCCTTAATGCTATTGAAAAGAAAAATGATAGTTTAATGTAAGAAGAAGTGAAAAACAATTGAATAAAATTTCAAAATTTAATAAAGACAAACACTGTCAAGTACAGCTCTACCAGAAGCTACACCCCCATCAGGTTCTTCAGTACTTTTAGATCTCATGATACAAGCACTAGTCATGTTAAAAAGAAGTTTTGAATCATCGGCAAGAAACATACCGAATTGGCCAATTTCGTTTTTAGAATCGAATAAAATGGCTTCGTTGTGATCTGGAAAAACAAAATAATTTTTATAGGATGGAGCGTCGATTAGTGACATCAGAATGTATCCACTCAATGATTTTGATACAGAAATAAGACTTTCCAATTCTCTAATTATATTTTCCCCATAAATATTATTTCCGCCCCCTTCACGCTGCGGCTTTAATACGAAAAGTTCGGGATTTTCCTTAATTTTAAATAAGAGTCGATCTAGAGATTGGGAATCTGGAAGATCAAGTGAGTAAGTGGCAGTAAATGTTTCAGAAATTTTTCTAGCATTTTCTTGAGACAAAAATCTTTGAAGAATTTCAGGCTCACAAAGTTTTTGTTGAATTGTTTTAAGACCTGCTAGTTGCAAGCCAATAGACGGAATCTTAATCGCTCGATTAATTTCTATTATGGTACGAGTCTTCCAACAATTATCGCACGGATAATCATCCGGTGTATAGCAAGCGCTAAATATAAGTCGATTTATACCGAAAATAAACGACTGCTACTTCAAATTCATTATTGAGTTCTGGGTGTTTGTATAAAAGAGCTCCGACTTTATCCACAATTCGAACTTTGTCATTCAGTTCTTCAAGTGTGGCATAAAATATTGGTGGATGCTGATAAAATTAAAAACTTTTACTTCAACAGATTTTACACGGCGATCTTGGAAGGTGATTAATTGACTATTGACAAAATGCTCGATTTTAGTGTGATCGAAAATATTTCTTTCATTTTTTTGAATAATAAACAAAAAGCAGGATCGTTTGGGCGTATAAAGTTTGAAATACTCAATCCAGGAAGTTGAAACTGTTAACCCGACATCTTGGTATTTAAAAGCACTATACCTTCCGCAATGTTGTTGGTCGAGTAATCAGTTATGAAATTAGGGGATTTAGTTGCAATAATATTCGCTTGTTCAATGACCTCTTTATGTATTTGCCTCATTTGTTCTCCATGAGCGCCAAAAGATACCGACATTGTGTTGTATTCCACAAGAAAAGCTCTGGTGTCTTGATGATAGTTGCCTTTAGATTGGTCAACCATATAATCTGATCGGATGATTCCAGCAAATATCGTTTGTTTATACGGTGACATATCGACACTTTTGAGAACCTTGACGAGTTTTCTCACAAATTCGTCAGCCTTCCTAACACTTTTAAGGTGCTCGTACAAAAATTCATAATCTAGGGAAATTCGATGTAACATCAAATTAATATCCGGTTGAACACTTTGAATGATTTTTAATTGTTCTAAAGGAAATGGAGAAGGAAACAGTGTTATCGGAATATGACAACAAGAACTTGAATCCTCTTTGGTTTTAAATAATATTCCATTAGCTAGTAAATTTCGTTTTACATGTTCAGTTAAAACCTTTACTTGCCCATGAGTTAATTTTTCTATGTAGCTGCAACGTTCTTCTTCAAATTTACTTCTTTTGTTTATTGAAGACATGATAACTATCCTTAATCACAATTTGGAAAAAATTTTAATCCTGAAGTCGTCCAAGTAGCGTTCACACCTCTAAAATTTAACAATAAATGAATTTATCAAAACATAATTCATTTAAATAACATCAATAAAATTTTTGAATAATAAATATTTTTTAATTTAAAATGTATTCTATTAAATGTATTTTTTTTACAAGAAATTTGCACTTTCGACTTCAATGCACAATTTCACTGAATTTATCAAATGCAAGTTCTCACTTAAAAATTAAGAGATTAATTTACAAAAAACCTAATCAAATATCAGACAAAGCACGAAAAATATGAGAATTTTCTATAAGGTGGTAATTTAATCCTATTGTTATTGTTTCGAAAAAAATTACTTACAAAAATTTATAATTTATGAATGGAACAGTTTTGAATTGTCAATTTTGTCTAACTGTATGGTAGTATCTGGAATTAAATTTTCAATGGTAATTATTTTTAGTGTCTTTGATAAATGGTTTTACCGTTACCGATCTATCACCATTACAAATTTTCTGCGATCATGCAAAGAGATGTGATTTTAACAAAATAAAACATCCTAAATCTACCAGAACAGTTTATGCTCTTTGCAGTAAATTCAAGACACTCCTAATATAAAAATTTCTGTTACATATTAATTTATCCCTGTAAAAAGTATTTTCATAATCGTCTCATTATATTAGAAGAGATTATGAAAATCTGAGACAGAATCGAACAAAAAAAATGTTATCAGTATGAAATAAGACAATATTAACCTACAACCAGCAATTAACATGCAAGTGAATATCAGTTTAACGTCTACTCTAAAATATCTAGACGGTTTGAATATAATATTAAAAAAAGGAGATTGAGTGTTTTATACTATTATTTGAGAAAAATTTTTGTTAAAAGTAAAAATTTTGTACGATAAATTGTTAATTTAGCATAATTTTTTTGAAACAATTTAAAAAAATGAAAATGAATGCACATATTTATTTTGACATGATTGGAAATATGGACGCATGAGTTTCGCTGTAAAATATTGAGACAGTTTAGGCATTCTCAGACCAAATATCTTAACCGTCACTTAAATAATTTGAATCAGATTGTTAAAAGTAAATTTTTTATGTTTCTAACACATGTAAGAAAATGTGTCGACAAGACGATGAGACAGACAAACAATAAGAAAAAAACTCTACCAAATACACTATTAAGGACTGAGAAACCAAGTGCGACGGATTAATTTAATAAGAATACGTGAGAAACCAAATTTCAACATTCGAAAAAATCCTAAGTATAAAATCAACAATTTGAGACCGAAAAATAACGAATTTTAAAGTTAAACAACAATATGGGAATTGGGCTTGAAAATATGGAAGGATAATCAATCAGTTATCGACATAAGAATATTATATTGATTAAGCAAATAATATTTTAAACAATAACTTCCGAATAAACAGAGCTCAAAAGATTTCCAAGCGTCAAAAGACTGATTTAATAATGGTTCCGTTAGCCGGCTTATAAATTTAAAAAAAGATGTGAACTAAAATTAAGATGTAATTGGATTATCCTTCAGAGCAATTTCTACAAATAACGAGTATATCTTGATTACTTTATATTGAAAAGCTAATTTTTACGGCCATGACAAGTGTGGAGCACAAAGTCGAAACGAGTCCATTTTTATGAGTTTATTCCTTCAAAAGCTCATGTAAATTTGTAAGATGTAGAGTTTAAATATCAAAAGGTAAATTATCTGTTATTTTAGTTTCGAAGAATGACAACAACCAAAAAATTAAGTCAACGGTGGTTTTAAAAAATGCCCAAAGTTGCCTGTCTAAATAATTTGAGTAGATACAACAGTGAAGCATGGCAATTTATTAATAGGTTCGATGAGGGGGAAATCTGTCCTAAGTGTTTGCTGCTCGGGTTTTGTATGTCTTAAAATCAACTAACAAAATTATTTTTTTTGACAACAATACAAAACATTGAGTTAATAAAGAATAAAAATAAATTTAAATTGTGCGTCTGTAAATTTTACACCAACATTGACTCAACTTGATTTGAAGTTGAATAAAATGTTTGAAATTTGATTTTGATCATAAAAAATTCTGATATCACTGAAAAAATATAACGAAGAAATGATGTTATTGACGACACAAAAAGCATTACATGAAGGATCTAAATGTTCGATTAATTAAGTTTGGGGTGAGTTGAGGACTTTTACGTATATAAGTGACTTTAACCTAAAGATATTAAATTTAATAATCATCAAGAAATAAATGGGTTAAGCCAGTTTAGAGGAATGGTGAATTTTTAGAATTATTAAAAAAAATAAAATTATTTGGTTGAGATTTTAATATAAAAACTGGCGTTGTAGAGTGTTACAACCCAAGAAAATTGTGTTAGAATTAAGAGGTTATTCACAATCATGTTTTTGATGACAAACAAGCATGATTGTAAAAAAGTTTATAAGGAAGTACATCCGACATTAAAAAATGAGAAAAAAATTATTCTTACAAATATGAAACGTTTTTAAAAATGAAGAAAATAAATGAATAAGAGCGAGTGATAAAATTTAAAAAATAGAAAGAAAAATCATCAATGAACTATTAATTAGTTAAAAAATAAATTTATACTTATCCGTACGTTTTTATTCGTGGAAATGTAACATTTATATTTTTCCATTCCTTGTAGATGGTTGAGTAGAGTATACTTTGTTCAACAAAAATCTGCCAGAGTCTTGTTTCAGAAAAATGGCATGAGAAAAATACTTTTGAACCACTTAAAAGTTTTTAAATTTAAAATGTTTTAGGATGGATTTTAGTTGAAGGATAATATTTTAAAAAACTCTTTTAGGTACAAATTTAGTTTACCTAGCGACTTAATACATTTAAAAAACCAATAACCGAATTAATTCTAGATTGAGAACTTTGAAAAGTCAAGCCTTGCAATGACAAAGAAATTAATTCAAATATCTAATTCTCGTGTTCCAGTGGTTTCAAATCCATGGGTGGCAGTAAAATTGATCAAAAATTAAAAAAGTAAAATAAAAAATAATAATTGTTAACATGAATTGAAACCAGAAAACTTTAAGAATGAAAACTAAATAACTATGATTTACAGTTTATGCTAAAAAGATTAACCCTGACAACAAAATTTAAGGAATCAGTGATAAATTATATGCTTCGAAAAAGGTAAAAATTTCTAATAAACCCTATCTTAAAGGTTTTTGCATTTAACTTTTATAATAGAAAATCATTTATGATGGGGACTCTAAGAATGCTTGAACTGTAAATATGGACAGTGTAAAAATAGTCTGAGGTTAACTGCTATATTCGTCTGCTAAAAAGCAAATCGTAAAATAGCGTCTTAAATTATAAAAAAAACTTAGAATTATTAGATTCAACAATAAGACAAAGAAGCCACGATGTGATTCAATGGTAATTAACTTAATCTTTGACATAAAAATAGTTAATTAAATAAAAATCCTAAGTTTTAGGGTGAAAATTCAGTAGTTTTTATACTTAAAGGATATACCAATAAAATTAAAGCCATAATAATGTAACGCGCAGAGTTTACAGGGTAAAGGGTCCTTCATTAAAAAATAATGACAAAGCTTTTGCATATGTGCCCAAATTTTTTAGAGTTTAGTTATTCAAACATATAATTTTAATATTCTATTTAATTTTATGTATTTTTAATCAATAAAGTAGGATAATGGGAATTTATTAACAATTATTTTTGAGTCATGTTTGAAAAAAAAACTCTATTACAATGTTTAGTTTGGCTAAGTTTAAAAGAAATCGATAAAAATGAGGTTTAAACACACATTTACGCCTAGAAAGTAACTATAGTCGTTCAACATTGTTAAATCAAGGAAGAAGGTTGAGCTCTTGAAAAAGGTTTTTTAAACCAGAGGAGAATCAAATCTAATATTTTCTAAAGGCCGTCATGGAAAAGTATTAATTGCTAGACAGACCTCATTTAGAAGATTCAAAACGAAGTAATGAAAGGAAAATAAAGCCAATTTAAGAATTTTTTCCAGCTATTTAAGATAAATCTGAACGATAAAGTGCTGTCGATTTTATAATTGGGCGTCAAAATTAAAAAATTGAAAAATTTCATCTGTAGTCAATGAAGAGAACATCTTTTCAAAACAAAAAGTTTGCTAATCGTAAAAAATACGAAAAATCGTGTTTGAAAAATAAAATTTAACATTTATTTACGCTAAAGAATTTTTTAATAAAATCTAGAAATAATGAAGAATTAAAAAAAGAAATTACTTACCCTTTCCCAACCAAGAGCTTGCGTATAAAAGTGATTCTTATTGTTTGATATACTATTTAAATAATCAATAAATTATAGTAATTTCTTTTAATCATAAAATTAACGAAAATAAAAGGAAAAATAGAGAATTAATTTTTATCAAACGAAAATTTTTTAATAAATCCTTAAGATAATCTCATCAATAATCGGCTTAACCTACTTAATCGTTGTTTATCAATGTTTGATCACAATTACTTATCGCTGCCTAAAGGTTGGGATTGTAAAGTTATGTTACTTTTTTAGATTATAATCGCAACAAATTCAAAAGTGTTCAAATCATATTTTCAAGTTTATTTTTTTGTATTAAAAATTAAGATCAATCTTTTTTTTACTCGATTTAAATCATTGAATGACCCTTGGGTATGATCAAAATAATTATTTGATGAAAAGGATTGCAAAAATATTGATCAATGACTTTGAAATGATTAAGTTGAAAGCTATGAGAGTTTGGTTTGATAACATTCAGTATTTTTAGTGCCTTACAACAAGAAAAATCAAATTCATTATTATTTATTTATTTTTTAGTACAGCTTGCTTTAATAATTATTTCAAGTGGTAGTTACTCAGTTCGCGCCACAACACGCACTAATTGCAAATTTTATTCTTTCAGATTAGTTTTGATAAATTATTTCAGGTATGTATGTCTTTCTTTAAAATTCAGGTTGATATTTGAGAACATATTAACGATCACATTTACATATTATTGATCTGCCATAATTTTCTGCTGTCTTTTATATTTAAAACGATTGTTTCCATAATTTTACCTTTACTTTAGACATTAAAAAATTATCCAATAATTATTCTTCCATTTTGCCTTTTCACATTTCATTTACAAATAAAAGTTAAATTGTAGAATTTGAACCTTTTTTAAAAATTGAAAAACCCAAAATAACAAAGTTCATATTTTTTAAAAAAAATAGTTTTTATATGAAGTGTATTTTTTATCACTCATGTCTTACTGTCAAAAAAAATCCACGTTCTCTCTTAATTTTTCAATTTTATTGATTTATTTAAAGTTTTTATAAAAACTTAATAAAAAACTATAATTAAATTTTATCGTTGACAAGGTAGTTCTAAGCTTAGAGTTTCTTAATTCCAACATAGACGTCCCCAAACTGAATCAAATAAGAAGGGGCTGTACCTTTGGCCTTGAAAATGTAAAACTATGCCTGGATCCAATCAAGCACAACTTTTTCCCGATCACTTTCCCTTAATCACACATTGATTTCGACACTGCCTCATCTCACAAATGTTAACAGATAAAAACAGTTAACGGTTTTTCATAATTTTTAAAAATTTTACTGTTTTAATTTTTATAATAATTTTGTAACAATTTTAAAATTGTGGCTGTAATTGTTTTCCAAATAAATGAGTTCAAATTTAATTTTTTTCGTTTTTCCGTCAATTAAATTCAAATTCAGCACAAACTCAAAATTTCGTTATTAGTTTTACAACTTATCAAATTATCAACATTTGTTTAGTTTTGACTATCGATTACATTGCTGTCTATTCTATGATCTCATATTTTTATATTTTGGTCTTTTGTGAATAATTTATTTTTCATTAGAATTTATTCCTTCTTGAGGTGGGTCCTCCTTAACTTCTGGAAAAACCGACTGCCAGAAATTTCAACTCTGGTAGATCCATTGATCAGCTTTTGCCTTTATTGCTGTTTTCAAGTTCTCTAACTCTCTGAGATTTCAACTGTCAACGTCTTCTCAAGCCTTGCTTGGATCGATTTCAATCCATCTCACCTTGTGGGTTCCGACTCAAAAGCTACCCAATAAAATCATGACATGGTCTTATCTCGTGGTTCATGAAACATGCACTTTTGACTAAGATGTGTGACTGGCACTTCAAAAATCAACCCCGCATCAAAAGGGGATTGGAAGCGGCCAAAGAGGCCAAATCGCACCTTAAGTGCAACTCTCTTTGCTTGATGATAGAATTTGAATTTATCATCGTTTATTGGTTAACTTGAGTTTCTATTCTAGATATGAGAATTGTTTTAATCTACTGTGAATTAATATTTTTTGAGCAAAACAAAATAAAAACGTAAAATCATAAATTTAATTTGTTCCTTTTGATAGGTAATATTTTAGTCGAATTTCTCTTTCGCATCTTATATTAGAAGTTTAAACTAGACCTCGTTAAAAAAGGCTTTGCAACGTGTTTCGATGGCCATCGAAAATGCATTTCTTTTAAAATGTTGATCAATGATGACAAGAAAGTACTTGGCGAAAAACATTCTTATAGCCAAAAAAATTCAGTAATAAAGCTCATAAATGAAGAAGTATATTAAATATAATTAATAATTAACTCAACTTTTCATCTGGGAGCCATTAAATATTTTAAAATGCATGCGTGTCTTACTGTTAAAATCAATGTCTAACAATAAAGGTAAAAATTGTCTTTTTTTTTATTTAAATTATAATTTTAGCGTTTGAAAATAATTTGAATCCTCTTGAGAAAGCTAGAGTGTTTTTCGATTCGGGTATTCTTGTATTTTTTTTAAAGGTACCTTAACCCCTCCTGACAAGTTATTTGTGTCTCTTTCAGACCTTATTTCAGAAAACACCCTTAAAGGTATATCCGATATGGGATTTACTGAAATGACCGATATACAATATAAAACTGTAATACCCTTACTTGCTGGGAAGGATCTGTTGGGTGAGGCAAAGACAGGCAGTGGAAAAACACTAGCATTTCTAGTGCCAGCTATTGAGCATATTTTTTCAAGAAGATATAAACAGCGAGATGGAGTTGGAGCTTTAATAATTTCACCAACTCGAGAACTCGCTATCCAAATCTTTGATGTACTTCGTGAACTAATGAAATATCACAATCAAACTTATGGGATTGTTATGGGAGGTGCTGATAGGCACAAGGAAGCCGTCAAACTGAGAAAAGGCGTAAACATTTTAGTCGCAACTCCTGGGCGCTTACTTGATCATATTAGTGAAGGGAACATAAAATTAAATAAGTTATGCGTTTTAGTTATTGATGAAACCGATAGGTTGCTCGAAATAGGCTTTAAAGATGATTTAACTGAAATCATTGACACTCTACCCAAAGTTCGGCAAACAATCATGTTCAGTGCCACACAAACACAAGATGTTAAAGCCTTAATAAGCCTCTCCCTCAATAATTACCCTCTTTGTGTTAGCGCTAATGTTGATTCCGTGCCTACTGTGTTGTCTCTTAACCAAGGATACGTTCTTGTTCCCGCTGAGCGGAGGTTATCATTGTTACTCACATTTGTCAAGAAAAATGCTCTCAAGAAAAATATGGTGTTTTTCTCTTCATGCTCCTCCGTACAATTTCATTCCGAACTTTTTAACCACCTCGGAGTGCCTATTTTAGACCTTCATGTATCGCATGCTTAATATTTAGGGAAAACAAAAACAATGTAAACGAACATCAACATTTTTGCAATTTACATCCTCCTCGTCCTGCACGCTTTTTTGTACCGACGTCGCCGCTCGAGGTTTGGATATTCCAGCCGTTGATTGGATTGTTCAATATGACCCGCCACATGATCCTCGAGAATATATTCATCGAGTGGGACGAACAGCCCGTGGTTCGGCATCTGGTCGTGCTGTCCTTGTTTTACATGATCATGAATTACCTTTTGTTGAATTCCTTAAAAACTTAAATGTATTTCTTTTTTTAACACAGATTCCCATTTCTCAGTTCGATTTTCGCAAGACCCCTTTATTCAATGTACAGGAGGAATTGATGGAGTTGATGGAGATGAATTATCACCTAAATACTTTAGCTCAACTAGCCTTTAAATCATACCTTCAAGCCTATGCTAGTCATAGCAATAAAGAAATTTTCGACGTTAATCTTCTTGACATTTCTAAAATTTGTCAGTCTTTTGGATTCAAAACCCCACCTCCTGTCTCTTTAGGTATTACATTTTTATGTTCAGACTTAACAGGTAAACGCGTACGGCCATTCGGAGTTCACAAGAAAAAAATGGTAAAAAAATCCAAAGAATTATCCAAATAAAATTTTTACCAATATTTCCTTGTTTATTTTTTGTATTTTCGTCTTCATCGCTACCTCCTAATTCAAAACAACTCTTTTGCATTTTAGAATTTTTCATCCCTTTGTCTACTGACAAAAAATATTCATAACTAGATTCAAAGGTGCCCATTGTCAATCCAATGAAGTTATCATTGCCTTTCTGAAAATTAAACTTTTCGATTCGTCGTGTTATAACGATACCGCATTAAGCGGGGAAGATTGGGAAGTAATCGCATCCCAATTATTATTGTAAATGTAATTACTTGATATTCATTATTTTCAAGCTTTCCCCTTGCGACTGAACAGTGTTGTTATTAGCTTATAAAACATCGCAGTTATTTTAATGCGCTAAACACATTGAAAGGTAACCAAACTCCATTTTCTATTCTGTAAATGTGCGAAACTCCATTCTCTCATTAAACCACAATAAAAAAGGAGTAGAGTTAAGATCAGTCATTTGACATCACGCATGATCATGTTTATTTCGAATACTACCAGATTTACAATAACAATGAAACACAATTAGAAACCTATTCACTAATAATCCAGAGTATACCAGTTTAATTATTCGATTTAATTTTTTTGGAATCCAGGCTATTCCTTTGTGTGAAATGACATGAGCACATAATTAGAGTTAAACACCCTAAGCCGACTATTTTGTTGTATTAACTAAATTAAATCCCAAATTTATCAATAACTCCTAGTTTTTTTACTTCTAATGAAAACCAGAACCCTACACCGAAAATCACAATTGCTAAGTAGGATTGTATTTCAGGAATTTTCATACATGTGGAAACAATAATGTTTTTCAGAAGTAAACAGTTAACATATAACTTTCCATAGTCAGTGCTTGTCTATTTACTAAATTACTTTACCTCATCCACCATCATATCGATCAACGTTCCATTCAGAGAGGCCACGAGGCTTATTTTAGTTGTAGAGGAAAATCCCTCCGTTGACTCATAAAAGTTCTGAACTCACTTAGAAACTCTTCTACGGCAGTCACCGACGGTAGAGCTAGAGACTTGACTTTTACTAGAAACATTGTGATGAGTTGTTTCTTTTGTTTTTTCTATTTTTACAAAACCCCAATTACAAGGATAATCCTGTCAATGCGATTTTTTAACTGTCGAGTAAAATCGCATTGTTGTTAATGTCCTTTGCAAATCGCTAAACCGCTCTCTTTTTTTGTTGAGTTATGGCCTAAGATATCCAGGGTAAGAGGACTCTTTTCATTTTCTTCTCAACCTTTTTCCTCAATTTCAGACATTTCTATTTCAAAGAGATCTTCATCAGCCAGTGGGTTTGAGTGGCAATCGATAAAGTGTTGATGCCTTCTATCATGTCAACAAATCCTTCATTCCTCATGAGGGCGCCGTAGCAGTCCGGATTCTGTGAGTTACCCATCGGTTTCTTCAACATGAAAGGATCCTTCTTATACACGCATCAACATCAAACAAGGCTTGTTTTTTTAAAACAGTTTACGATATCTGCCGACGTCGTTGTTCATTTTACCTTAAGGTTAATATTTTAGTAAATCCGCCAAAGTTGCCAGCGATCGTATAAAATATCGTCTGAACCGACCTTAATACAACAAGGTACCAGTTGGACCCTCTGGCTTTGAGGGTTAGCCAATCGACCATGTAATGTCCTTGGGTTCATTTATCAAAAAAAGAAGGTCAGGCTAATTTGATGCATCATGTCAACCAATCATGTGTTGACATCTTAAGGCACAGATACTTGACTAAGGGCACTACATCTTATCCTTACGATTTTTTTACCCTTTGATTTTTAAATATCAATCTCATTCTGTGGCTCTAGCTAAATGTGGTTTTTCGTGTTATTTATCAAGGAATAAATCTCAGTGAGTATTTGAATTAATTAATAGGTTCTTTTTGTGTTCTCTTTCAGTCGCTGATTTTCTTTTTGATCAATAGTTAACTTATATTCATTGTAAAAAAAGTAAAAAACGTGAATTTAATTTGACAAAGTTTACCGCATTATTATTTTAGCAAAATTTTGATCACAAAAGAATGTCACGTAATCTTGTCTTGCAATTATCATACCTATTGAAACAAAACACCTTTAGGGGTATTTTGATGAAAATACTAGTGATTGCTCACTCATAAAATCGTGAAGGTTTTACGGTAATACCGTACAAGGGATTTAATAACAATTGTTTATGATGGCGGAATGTAACGCGGGGAAGTGTAAACTGTACAAGTGATACAGTTTTAGCGTTGTACCTCAAGTTGTTTGCCTCACCCATGTACCTAATAGAATTTTTGGTAAATTTTTAAAAAACCGTGAAGTAACATTATTAAACCTAGTAAGTGTCGGCTAAGAGTTATTTTTGCCATGTAAGTACTTCCGATGAAAAATCGTTAGCGATAATCTTTTTATTGTATTTTGAGAAGTTCATTTTTATTCAATGTTTATTGCTTGTTGCTGGACATGAGCCTGGTACTCAGTCGAAACTCTTCCATACGCGGCTGACATAATAAACACAAGTCTTTAGTGGAGTACTTAAACCTGTTATAAACCTTTCTTGGCCGACTGGTGCCTTTTGAGTGTCAAGATGGCAAGACTTATAAGAAAGGGGTTTGGGCGATCTTGATTCTACACTGTTCGATGGGTGTCTGACTGGATAGGAAAAGATTATTTTGTGCCTAGACTCTCTAGAAGGCACGTGACGCTGTCCGAGCCTGCCTAACACGGTGCATGCAGGCAGAGAACGAGGTTAAACGGAACAATACTTCGTCATTTGACACTATTTATAGTAGGGGTCAGTCACAGTGGTGACATGAGCTTCATAGTGTCTGCCCTGACTTCCCAATGGATGTGGACTTGGTAATTGTCAACTTTGAGTAAAATTAGTAAAGGGAATTTTTAATCACTAACGAATAAACTCTGGAGGATCAAAATAAAATTTGTTCGAAGAATAATACATGTTATTAGGTGGGAAAAATCATGTTAAAAGCCTTAAACTTCTTTGTGAGTTAAACTTAAAATTGTAAAAAATTTTCAAAATTTTGTTTTTAAATGGAAATACAAAAATCAAATAAAAAAAGTCTAAAAAAAATTTTTGGATAAAACCAAAAGAAAGCATGGCAAGAAAAATGAGATCTCTTGATGTCGCGAATAATGTTTAAATATTTATGTGCCATAACCAGAAAGTTTTTTGGTCATTTTATAATATTTTGTTAATATTGGAGTGGATTAGGTCAATCTTGGCGCCAATCGTTGTTCTAATCCTGTTGTAAAGCGGTATCTTTCATTGAAGTCAAAAGTGGAAAATAAGCTCCTAGACAAAAGACCCAAATCTCTTACTTTTTCAAGAGAGGTGAAGACCAATTGAAAAGTGTTATTCACCATTTAAGCAAAGATAAATTAAATGAAAAATGATTTTGGCAGAGAGCGAAGGAAAAAAAAAGTGTGTATTGCATAATTCGGACGGCTAGAGTTTTTTTTCCAAAAACTCACCGAAAGTACTGTTTAAAATATTTATGAATTTTTTTCATCGGGATTTTTTTGATTCTGAAGAGTCTAAGAAGTACTGTTTAATTGAGTGGTTTAACCTCATTCCCTAACCAAAGTTTATTCAAAGCGAATTTTATACCACAAAGATAGTGAATTAAGGTGGTAAATTGTATGGACAAATATCCCTCAGCATCAGGTGGGCAAAAATGAGGTTTAGGAGACAGAGAGAATAAACTGTACCGAGTTTAGAGCTTAGAATAAGCAGGTCAAATAAATAATCAAAAGAAATGTAAGGTTAAAAAAGCACTAAAAGACATTTGAATGAGGAAAAACTTAGTTTAATTAAGAAAAATTAATACTTTTTAAGGCTGAGTCAGAAAAGGTATAAGTAAAATCTCTTATGGAATTTTTAAGTTATGCCATTGACGAAGTAGAAGATTTAATTGCTAAAGTGAATCGAATCCATTAAAAATTGAGATTGCGTAAATGTAATATTTTAATGTCGATAAAGGGATCGTTGACCTACAAGCAACTAACCAAAATTCTCCAAATTAGTCCTTTAAAAAAATATGGGCAGAATTTTTTATTAGATGAAAAAATTACCAGTACTCTTTAGCCTTTAATACAAGATACAATGGCAGAACTAGCTGATGTTAAAAACTGTCATGTGGTAGAAGTTGGTTCCGGCCCTGGTTCACTTACTAGGTCGATTCTGCTACAAGGCTGCTCAGAATTAGATTGCGTTGAGGTTGACAAGCGTTTAATTCCATCCCTCACTGTATTATACAATATAAAATAGTCTCTCGCCGCCTCATCTCCTATTCCAACAAGAATTCACAACTGCGATATTTTCAAATTTGATTTCTGTTCTGCTTTAAGTTCCATCCAAATTTCTGAATGGAACACTGACAGTAGTACAAATATTAACTTAAGTTATCCCTAAAGCTAGGATTATTGGCAATCTACCCTTTAATATATCTATCGGATTACTATTACAGTGGCTGCGTGCCATATCCCTTCGCGAGGGCCCGTTTCAATTTGGGCGAGTCCCACTTTACCTTACATTTCAAAAAGAAGTTGCCCAAGTATTTGACCTTTTGATTAGAATTTAGCATCGAAAACCATTATAGATGTTTCTAGATTAACAATTATGGCTCAAGCCTTTTGTAAGATAAAAAAGCTTCAATTTATTCACAGATCCCATTTCACACCCGTTCCTAAAGTATCTTTATTTTTCCGATAGGTTGATGCTGTTTTTATTGAATTGGTTCCGTTATCAAAACCTCTGGTTAATGTGTCCTTTGAAATTCTTGAACAGGTCGTTAAAGGTGCATTCCAATATCGAGGAAAAAGAATTCGTAACAGTCTAAAGTTAATCGAATTTTTACTTTAAGGTTGTTTTTTAATTCAAGTGATAATATTGCTGACAAACTCCTCTTGTATGCTGATCTTGATCCAACTCTTCATACCTGCATGCTCGGAATTTCTGACTGGAATCGACTATGCGATGCTTATGTTCGTTTGATGACTGAAGAAGAACTTCCACTCATCGTTCAACCAATGAAATCCCCTCCTCCAATCGTTCACCATAATGTCGATTAAGCTTTCCTATATTTATTAGTTTTGTAAATAAAAATTTAATTTTTTCTAAAAGCCTTCATTGTGTGATCTAAATATCACCAAAGTCAGTCCTAATTCCCGCTGAAGAATAAAGAGTGATGGGCTATCGAACCATCCTTAATATAATACTCTCTACAGAAACAACGAGAAGAAACGAATTGAAAATCGACATGTAAATCTGCTTTTGATTGAATGTGAATTAAACCGATTAGAATAAGACCGTTATAATAAGATCCGGTAGGACACCCTCGTGAGTTACAATCTTTAGGCAATGATATAAAATTCTATTTCAAGATCAGAAGCTTAAGAAAATAAGAGGGGATGCAAGCTGCTCTTTTCTGATAAACCAGCCGATTGAGAGTGCACCCTTTGTTGTAAAATCACAAAAGTTTCGATTTGCTTTTGATTGACTAGATCAGGAAAACTTTCTGGGTAAAGTAGTAATAATTATTCAAGATGACTTAATTAAAATCGCCATAGAAAAAATAGAAAAGTTAGGTCGAATTAAATCATGCTTCTAAGGCCACCAGTAATTCGGACAATTTATTATTCTCACGTATTGGGGGGTTTCGATTAGTTGCCAAGACTTTCAGAAGCTGAGAAATTATCATATATCAAAAACAGAGAGACTTCGACTTGAATATGCTTTTATTGTTCTGTAAGCCCCCCTAAAGATTTAATTGCCTGGACGATCAATATAGTTTTCAGGAATTGACTCAAATTAACGAGTTTGGTTTTGCTACCAGTTCTAGATAATGTTAATTTATTTCAATAATAGAAAGGGGTCTTTAAGATATTACAATAAATTGGAAATTGATTTGGCGACTACAATAAATACTGATAATCATCGATCCGACCGAAAACGCCTTCACTCCTTGCGATCGATCACCACGGAACAGGACTGTCAAATTCCAAGCCATTCAGTCCTCAATAATTACTCAATGATATCAAATAATTTCCTCATAATCCATTATTTTGACAAAAATTCATTTAAACTTGAAAATTGATAAAATTTTACTGCAATAGGCCCTTAAATTTGTTTGTCAACATCCTTAGGTTTGGTATTTGTAAACGTTTTCATTCAAATAAAATTTCCAAATAAAGATGATATATTTTTAAATTTATAATAATATTTTATATGAAAAAAACTCTCAGTACATGGCCAATACAATGAAATAACATAAAATTTAGACTCCATTACTTCGATTTTAACACTGGTGTAAAATTATGCAAAAGGTAATGAATGCAGTAAAAAATTTAGACAGTCAGCCAAAATTCTGGTTAAAAAAATCAATCAATGTAAAATTAACTGATGGCAATTACAATGAATATTTAAAAAAATAACTCTTTGAAACCAATTGAAGCTGTCTGAAAGTTTTGCTCAACCCTTGGTATTTTCGCTTTTTATTAACAAAAATTAATAATCGATCAGTTTTTTAAATGTTCTTGTCTATTTAATAAATATATGCCAATTTTTTTAACTAAGAATAGTTTTTTCGCCTTTAATTAGGTCAGTGAAATGTACACAACATCAGGTAGATTATCTGCAAGTCTTTTTCCATGTCGACACGCTGTTTTTCAGACGGAAAATTTTTACACCTAAATAGACTCTTAAACATACTTATTATCATCAAAGTATTTTCTCTTTGTCAGAATTTAAGTCTGAAATTTCCAGACAACAGGAGTATAAAATTTAACGTCAAATAATTTTAGGTTTGGAAACTGTTCGAGGACAACTACCCAAATTCCATCAAAAAATGTTTCAATACATTTTCAGCATTCAAGAAACAAGAATTTTCAGTTAAATACGATGAAATAAAAACAGTCTCGAAAGTCTTAAAATTCCACATTGGCCTCTTGTAATATACCCACACTGAACATCTAGAGGAATCGAACCTAAATAAGTTGTCCTCCATTGCTTTTTAAATAATTTACATTAAAAATGCTCCAGACTTCTTGCAAATAAATTCTATATAATCAAATTGGGTTTAAATTTTTCCATAATTTAAATAAATACCTAAAAAAATTGTTTTGAGCCTTAAATCGGGGTTTGACCTGTTAAAATGTTGATTGTTTTCGACAAAATTTGCAGTTATTTCTATCAGAACGCATAATTTAATTCTTTGGCGTGTTAATTTTGTTCTTACATAAAAGTAAAAACCTAATGCAAGTAATGGAATTTTTCAAGTCCAGTGATGCACCTCAACCACGGTATTTTGATATGATATAGTTTGTCAGACATCTTTATACCTATATCTTCATAAATTTTCTTAAAAATCCAACTCTTATTCCAATGAACTCAAATAAACCAACTTTTGGGGAATTTCTGACAAAACAGGATGTCTTCATAACAGTGATTCAAAAACTTTACTTTGCCGCAACATACATGTTAAATAAACTGTTAAAAATTTAAAAAAAATTTAAAACACTCTAAACATTAATTGAAGAATTAATTTTAAAGTTTTCGTTATCAAATTACATTTGCTTATAGTTTTGTTTTTTTTGTTCTGGATAAATGTTTGTAACATGAACAATAATATTAAACCTGCTACTCTGCAGTCATAGTCTGTAGTCTTTAATTATTGGTCAAAGCCTCTTTAAATTTATTTTCGAATACTTTTTGGTCTTTTTAAAAAATTTCTCTTCCCTTTTGATTCCCTATTAATTCTCATCTATTGAGCACCATTGATAGGTGTCCTTTCCAGCAAATATATTTTAAACAATTTCTGGTTAAACTTCATTGTCGTTTCCTCTAGTCAGAACATTGTCCGTCTTTAAGTCCATCTACTCTTTTTTGAAGCATCGCAGAGCTCAATTGGTGTAATTTAAGAAATTTATTCTCAGTATTCCTTAAAGTTGTCTTCACCATTGTCAGTTTAGAAAGCAAATCTGCCTAAATAAACACTTGGATGCTAAAAGTCCGGGATATTTCGTAGCGATTTCAGTTTTCAGTCATTCTGTCAATAAATATCACTCAATCATTGTCTGTTATGCAGTATTACTTCAAGAGCAGCATAACGGCAGATGAAATTTTATGTTGTTATTACAATCGGTTTTTGGAAATTATCGAATATTTCATAACTCAATTAAAACTAGTTAATGGAGCAAATTTTTTGTATTTCATTTAGCTATTTTTAACCGACAGGAGTTGTTCAGCCAAATTCATCATGAGGCTTTTTTAAAGTTTATTACCTTTTTACGGGTTTCCATGCAGAGAAAAGCCATAGATATTTCATTTCCTCTCATCTTGTCTCTGTTTTCTTTGAATTCTTCGACAAAACGTTTTCGTTGAATGACAAGGCTTTTTCGAGGGATTCTAATAACTGTAACTGGTCCCCGATTTCCCTTCAAAATTGCCTAATAACTTTTTTGACGTTTTTTACCCCGAAAGTGATTTTTCTTCTCAAAAAGGACATGAAACCATTCAAGACTTAATCAAACAAGTGTTCCAGTATCATTTGAGTGAAAAATTCTACTTTCTCTCAATTTGTCGAAATTATTACTTTGTCATTAAATACACACAACCCGTCTGGATTCGGCCAAGAATGAAAAAAATGGATCCCTGACAGTATTTTAAAACCAGAACGAATGGAGTGAAAATGATTTATGTTTAATTTAAATATTATTATTGATTTTGATGTTTTTTTCAAAATATGATAGATTGGATGGATAATTTATAAATTATAATAATTAATAGAATTAATTAATAACTCAAAATATTTGCCAAATCTAAGCAGATAAATTGGAGGACTGGGCAACACACTTCGCTTTATCGGGTTTAGTCACATTTTCCACTCACTAAAAAGAAATTGTTTTTGAGTAAAAAATAATTTTTGAGTCAAGACTTGTTCTCTTAATGAGAAAGTGTTAAGACCTAAAAGTGAAAAAGGGTGATTCCTTGCCTCAACTCCAATAAACAAATCCTTATTGGTCAGATAAATAAATATAAATCTGCAGAAAATATTTAAATTCCCATTTTAGTTGACATCAAGAAATAATAGAACTGTTTGTTCCTTTGTAACGTGAAGGAAACGGTCATAAAAATTAAAAAATCCCTGCTTTCAATCATATTTTTTAGGGCTCTTTCTGCTTTTAGTTATTGTATTTTTAACCAAAAGTATGAGTTTTAACCCAGGAAAGAAATTAGTCGGCAAATGGATATCCGTCTGCTTTAACTGATTTGAAAAAGTATTTTGATGAAAAATTCAGTTTTGATAGCATGAAGAAATTCAGTTAAGAAAATGGAGAATTCTGATAAACTATTTTATAATTCCTTTTTAGGTCTTAATTACTCAATCATCATAAAATTGACAATACTTAACTAAAATAAATTTAGTAAAGAACCATCAGGTGATTCTACAAGTCAAAAAAGTTCTTATCAAAAGTCAATTTGAAAATGAGACTGACATCTGATACTGAAATTTCAAGGGCTAGACACAAAATGGCCGTTATGAAAAATGAATTTGATACAAATGTCTTGACTATTGTAGTTTTATGCTCGGAAATTATCTTTCTGAAATTTAAGAAGATTAATAGAAAGCGAGATAACGAGTCTTATTAAGGGTTTATTGAAAAAGACAACAGATAATTATTTGAGTTTGTCAAAAATTATCTTAAAAATCATTGGTTATAAATATAGGGTGTTGGATCTTATGAATATCGAAAATTTTAAGGGATGGATAGTATAAAATAAAAATAAGTAGATCGAATAGAACGATTGAGGAGGTGTAGAAAGATTATTGGATACAATAGAAATTAAAGAAACCAGGACTGTTTTTGTGAGAATAAAATGTGATAGAGTACGTAAAATTTGGTTAAAAATTTTGAAAAGGCTGATGAAAAGCTAGGTTAAATAAATAAGATGCTAGTGTTTGAACAAGTAAACATTGTCTACTTTGAGAGTTGGGATGCAATCTCATAACTTGCAATCTTGTTCCAGTCAACTTTTGATCTGGTTATTGGCAATTGTCTTCTCAAAGCTTTAAAGGTAGTTTCGACAATATGATTTATTTCCTCTACAAAATTTTCTTGGAATCCATTTTCTTGGGCACGAATAGCAGAGAAAATACTTGTTGTTAATTCTTGGGCATTTGAGAAAGAAGAAATATTGGAGTCGACATTTTTATTAGTATGCAATTGTACATTACCATCTTCATAGTAATGAACCTGGGTAAAAGAAAAAAATACTAGAGCCTTTATTGTGCCCTTGATGGTCAACTCCTTTGTGTGAATGTGATACTCCGAAAGGATATGCCCATTCCTGAAATATAAAAAAATTTAGTACCAAAAATTTTGGGGACTGTAAAGATGAGCTTCGATACAGATAATAATTTCAGCGTCAAGACTGTCAGAAGATTCTTCATTCATTGACTTTAAATAAATGGCAGAATTTCCGCTTTTATAATGGTCCTTAACGTATTTTTGCAGCTCTTTGTCAATAGGACCGTGAAAATCTGACCAAAATTTCTGATTATTTTCATGTGTAAGTGATTGTTTATTAGAAGCTTCCTATGTGTCTAAGGAAAATTTACTCGCTTAACATGGTCAAAACTAAAAGAAATAAGGTTTCTGTTATCGATGTATCCGTCACCACTTTTTGCAAACGGGGTTACAAGAGACTAATAAATAAAATAACGAACTTCAGTATTTCCGGTTATTTTACATGGTGTAAAGCTTTTTTCATTGTATTCAACAATAGCACTAGAATAAAAGAAAAGTAAACTCAAAGCAGTTTTTGCGCATAACGCTATCATCGCTAATAAGTGTACGAATGTCTATAGTTTAGAAAAATTTTATAATACCTGCTAAGACTTCCCTAAATTCACCAGGAGGAGATTGCTTTATCAATTCGGAAGCTAAAACCCCCTAAAAATTAGTCTGATTTTTTTTTCAAAATAGTTTTGTAAAATTAAAAAAATATAAAAGAAACCTTCTCAGATTCACTTAAGGATGACATAGGGGATCTTAAATTTGCGGCAGCGTCAACACCCTGTTTCGCCGCTTTCTTATCCTCTTTACTAAACTTGGCTGACTTTTGCCTGTCCGCTGAACATGCTTTTATGTCACTCGGATTAATAAAATTTCAAAGAAAATTGGTTTTACTTACTTAAGCAAAATTTATTGCTGAAAAGTAGATAATCAAACAAAAAATTTCACTTCTTATAATGACATCCTGGAATTCTATCTTCTCCTGCTACTCTCTTTAATCGTCACTTTTTAACTCTAATAAAAAAACACGATCTGAAAATTTTCTTTCAAGGTAAACAGTAGAAAAATATTTTTATTAGAATTTACCAAAATAAAATGTTAAAATTGCACAAATGGAAGCCCATCAAGATTATTTCTGACAAGATGAATTCTGAAAGTTTTAAATGAAAATTATCCTTATATCCTACCATTTTTAATTTTATCAAATAGTTTTTTTAAAGCATGTGTCTTGGGGCAAAAAATATTTTTCTTTTCTATTGATCTTTAGGTTTTAATTTTTAAAAATTTTTAGCATTTTTTGATATTTTCTTAAAATACCATAAAACAGTCTATTGGGTTGAGTTGTCAATTTTTTCATTTGCATAATTTTGTGTGAAAAAATTATTTTTTAAATTGAATCGCCATCGAGCATCTGAAATTCATGTCCTTCTTTCGGATTACGAGCTGATTCGATTAATTTCTCACTTAAAAAGAGAAATTTATCCTTAACGATTGCTTATAAGACCAGAAAAAAATATTAGTTAAACGCCTAGAAATTTTAAATGTGTTGACAAAAATTTTAAAAATATCGATAATTTATCTGGAATCGATAGCATTCAATGTCAAGTAAAGAATCAATATAATAACAGTGCGTGTTATCAAATAATAAACTTGTATTAGGAATTGAAAATTTTTGCGAAATTCATAAACAGAAATTAAATGACATTTGATGCGAAGAAACACTTTTTTTTGGTTGACGCAACGATGTCTTATAAAATTTAATCGTCTTAATTAAATCTAAGTCTTTTTGAACACAATAAAATAGATGAAAAAATATTAAATCATCATTTTTTTAATTTAATTTATCATTAAAATGATTCTTGAAATTTTTCTAATATTTTACTGAAAACAAGCTATTGTCTGCATATTTTCTTTGACAATTAATAACTACGGAACATCAGAGATAGTAGGAATGTTTTAATCTAAGTGATAGCTATTAATTTAATCTTGAGCTACTTTTACTCACATAATATGTTGAAATGATCAGATTAATATCATTTCCTGTGTTGTGTTTCAATCGACTAATTTGTGGATATTTCGGCTAATCTATCAGAAAACACTTTTTAAAATACTCGATTAATTTTTAAAGTAAACTAAGTTGTAATGAATAGGAATGTTGTTGAGTAAAAGAAAATTTTCCTTTAATCTTCTAAAAGGATCATTCATGAAATTGTTTTTCAGTAGTTGTGAGTCCTTAATTGAATAAGCGGATTAGGATACACCCATGTTAATTTACGTTCATTACCATCTTGCAGATTTATATCTGATTTTTTTAAACGATTTTTTTTTACTTTTCGTTTTTATGCCTTTATGTTTCACGCCGTAATTAAATCTAAGCTCTTTTGAATTTTAATGCGAGGTTTTAGGTATAATTTACATGAATAAAAATTTTGGTTGAATAATTAAGCCTTTAAAAAAAGAACATAAAATATGCAAATGCTAAAACAAAAGTTATGTAAATAAATTCGTCTTTGCAATGTATTTTGTGAATAAATGACTGGCTTTAACAAGCAATTTAGAAATAAAAATAATCAAAAATTTTCTAATTATAGATTTGTGTAATAGCTTATTTAATTTGTTATTATCTAAATTTTTATATATTATAAGAAAAAAATTTTATGACCAGAGATAAGTTTGATCAAATTCCGAGTCTCTAGAAAGAGAAAACCACAAAGAAATTAATTTAAATAACCAATTTAACTTCAACTGTTAATTTATTTATCCTTAGATGTAGTATTTGATGATTTATATACCAAGTCAAAAAGGAAATTTAAATATAAGTCCAAGTCAGATTATCAGAATCGGATAGGTTCGGAATGATAATTCGTTGACTTAGTTTAGCTTCTACAAGTTTCGGAAAAATAACATTTATAGAACACAATTTTTTTGAGAATTCAGCGTTAATGGTTGTAAAAAATATTGAAAAAACAAACAAGCTGAAGGGTTATCAAACGAAAATTTTAGAAAACCACAAAAACATTATATAATAATAGTAGGAATCAGATAAAAGAGCATTTTATATTTGAATGACTGGAAATTTAACCAACATATTACTTAATCTTATGGATAAGTGCAGGTTAACGAAAATCCTATCGTTATTGAGTCAAGCTTATGAGAAAGAAATAAATTACTCTGTGAAAAAAATATCAAATAGAATAGTTGAGCATTATAAACTTATTTATATTGAATACTAAAAAAATATATACTTTTTCTCGACGAAGTAAATGAGAAAAATATTAACTTAAATATTTTTTTATTATTTTAAATAATGTAAAATTTCACCATTTTTACAGAATTAACAAGTTTTTTATATCAACTAAAAGAAAAAATTTATTTACTTGCTATCATATTCGGCAGATATAAATCTGGTATAAACTATATTTAGTTTTATGAAAGTGATATAAATTTCAATAAAACACTCGGTTATAAGTGGCTAAAGTTTGAACCAAAACATTGTTAGTTCAACTGACACTATTTCTAGCAAATACTTCAAGTATTGTTTATCGTTTGGACACAAATATCTAAAATAAAAAAAATTACCTTTAATAAATATTTTAACTAACCTTCTATTGATATTTATCACAAAAATGTTAATAAATCTCTGTCATATATTGAAAATAATACCTTCTAAATCTGTGAAGTAAAGAGGGAAAACGATAGTATTTGTGTTAATATGGATAAATTTATCAATATTATAAATAGAGTAAAATCTAACATCGTCCATACCCATCATAAGTGTATTTTGAAAAATTATTAAAATGTTGAGGGTGAAAATGAAACAAAAATGTCCCTATTGAAATATCCTTTTCGAATTTTTAATTTTTATTTTCTCTTATAAAAATAATAGAACTCATTTAAATATTTCTATTAATGAATTAAGGCTAATAGATAACTCCCTCAGAACTTCCAGGAGAACACCAACCGTTTATCTAGTATTTTTAATTAAAACCAGTCTTATAAAAAAAACTTTTTACTACTGTTTTAATGAAAAAAAATTTTAATAACAAAATAAATTTCGATCAAAAATATTTTCTGGCTCAACCTGTCATTCGAAATTTGATAGAGCCATTATAGTTTGCTCTAACCTTATTTTATTAATGTTCAAGAAAAAATGTTTACTTTAACTCTACAAATTTTCTCTTAAAACTATTTGTGCATCAGAATTTTTGCCGTAAACAATATGTCAAATCACAGCATTCAACTATGACACTTTCATATTTTAGACCAAACGTTTTATATTGATAATAAAACGTTAATTTTTTAGACTTACAGTGGACAATTACCGCTGAGAAACAAATCAGGGATATTTATCGAATATGAAGTATCTCCTATCGTTCACTTTTTGTGATAGCTGAAAAAATCCTTATTTTGTTGAAAAGTTTTATCAGTGAAAATTTTTTTATTTTTCATTGACTTTAAGACATAATTGAAACTACTCTCAATAAAATAAGATAACTGATATTATATCGATGTATAATGCCTAATGTCAGAAGTTTTTTAAAATTCAGGTGGTTTTAAATTACTGTTTAGAATTTTCTACTATTTTATTTTTGCGAAACTTGATTTGAAAAACCTGAAAATCCACAAACTAATAAAATGAAGCATTCTGTATCAAATTAACAATATTTTTAAAATTATAACTCCTTATTAAATCCGAAAGTCAATTAGATAAACAAAAATTTTACAGATAATTTTCTCTTCTTTCAACTTTTTAACTCTAACTTTTAAAAATTTCTAAGTTAAGCAACTGATGTCATTTTGTTCTTTCGTAGGACAGCCCATTATACGAGTTGTTAAGACAGCGTTACTTCATATCATGTAAAATTAAATTAATTCAATTTTATCTCAAAAATTAGATTGTAATCGATGAAACACAAAAGAATTTTGGATATTATTTCTTAAGCATTTTAAAAGATCTCACAGCTTTGTGGGTATTAAAGATATGAGATGCTAAAAGTCACCAAAGGATTTGACTTTAAGAATAAGGTATCAAAAGTTGGCAGATATCCTGTGAAGCTTTGATTGTTTACTGACTTGAAACGGGTTGTTGCACAAGCTTTCTCTGTTAAAAAGTTATTATTTTTAAAAAAAAATTTTGAAGAAAAAATTCATTAAATTAAATAGATTGTATTCTCAGCTTACCTCTTCACTTTTTATTTGCATTATTTTACAAGGTTGTTCATTCCATTTAGCCAGAATTTCCCGTCTTAAAAAGTTAATTCGTAAATTATTAACATCATTTCTATTTTCCAATCAAAGATTCATTATTTTATTTGATAGGCATCCTAAAAGAAAATAATAGATTTGATCGTGATCTGAAGAAAAGAATGGATGTCAGAAAATATCCTAACCAAGCTCTTAAATTGCTACTTTAAAAGCATTTACGGGTTTTTATCTGATATTGTATTAAAAAGAATATCCTCTCAGTGGTACGAGTGTTTTTTGCTTCAATAAACCTCAGAGTTTTCGATATTTACCGCCACCTTTTATTTTCTTTTCAAGCTATTTCTTTATGATTAAACCTTCACAATCTCATCACGCACAAATCATCGTTTATATCGGATGCTAATCATTCTTAAATCCGAGCCTTAGCTTTTATTATCAATTTATCCACACTTCCTTAATTTCCTATTTCCTTAAAATACAACATTTTTTGTTTAGTGATGATTCTAAAAAGAAAGCAGTGCTTTTTAAAAAATGTTACTCAAAAATTATCAAGATTTGGAGAAGAAATGGAATGACGATTACGCTTTTGTATTTGAGTAACTTCCTAAAAGACCCAATCTCAAAGCTTTTGTGTGAATCGGATAGACTGAAAATTTAGTGAAGTTTCCAAAAAAAATACACCTCATACTTTAATAAATTCTCAACATATCAAGTAGTCTTTCACTTTAAAATGATGTCGGGGATAAACTTCATCCATCTTAATTAATCTTCCTGAATATTTAGTGTCTAGGTCGAAACTACTTTCTTTAAACTTTATAAACAAATATCGAACGGTTCTCAAAGCTCAAGAAGTCTCTCCAAACGATGAAAATTTCAATTTTAATAAAGATCAAAAAAATTTTCTCAAACATCAAAGTATCGTGTATAAATAAAGTTGAATATCAAATTATTTTTGCATCAGATATTGAAAGGGGATGCAGTAACCTATAAAGGAGAGTATTTTAAAAATATTTTTGAATCTTTACCGTTGTTTTTTGATTAATTTTAATGCCATAGGTATTTTTCATAAATAAAAGAATATCAAAATTCATTAATACATCCTAATTTTAGGTTTATTTTTGAGATTTTAAGAATTTCAACCTCCACTCATACTATCGTCTAGTTTAACGTTAAAGTTTCAATTTTTCTGAAAGGTTCATCGTTGTCTTTCAAATTATAAACTCAACTAAATAATTACAAAACTATACTTTTAAAAGAAATAATTACATATAAGAATGTCATATGGAACCCACCAACCAACATTTGAAATCGCATCATAAATGCCTTTTCGCACCTAAAACACCTTCCGCTTTGTCCAATAAATTGTTGTTTGCTCAAGAAATACATGGAATATTTTAAAATAAAATGATACCTAGATAATATTAATTTTAAAAAAATATTATTCCAAGATCAAGAAAAAAACATCCTCAGTTAAATGTGTTGAATATAATTCTTTCTAAAGTTAAATTGTTTGTAGATATCTATAAGTTCTTAATTTATTTGATTCCTCCATTTTATATAATTTGTGCTTCAACCCTATAATTTCAAACTTATTTGAATTACTTTTAATGTACCAAAGAGCTTCCAAAATCACCATAGCTTTTCTATTTTTAACAATCATAAATATAACAGTAAATTTAGGATCGATAATTATCAAATTAAAAACCAACTTAAGATCAAAAGTTAATTCCCTTTTATATAAAATTAAAAGTTTAAACTATTAAAAATAGCCGTTGAACCAAAATTAAAGATGAAAGAGTCATAAATTTTAATAATTTATCATTAATTTTTATTATGTTTATTTCATCTAACCTCAAAATAAGTTAGTGACTGTAAAAGGAGTTTATTTACGATACTAAAGTCAGATTTTTTTCATACTTCTCTTTGCTGAGACCACTCAAACAAAAAGAAAAAATTTGAGACCTAATTAAAGGATGCTTTGTTGCCTTAAATAATCAAAGTAAAAACAGTCAAAATTCCTCCCGTAAATGTGTCGAATTTGGTGAAAACATAATCCACACAATCTAAAATTATAGGATGAAAAGAATCCAAAGAACTGCTCGTTTCACTTGACGATAGATCAAGAGAAAAAAAATATTTATCAAGAAGAGAGTAAAGCTAAATTAATCGAATTAGAAAAGTACTTGCATGTGAGCCTCCAATTGGAAACGATTTTTAGTGACTGGATCTAAAGAGTACATTTGTTGTAAAAAACACAAGGTTGTTGAGCATCGATCCTCAAACTTTGAGAATTGAAGAATTGAATTAGGGTTTTGACATTCAACTTGAGTAAATCTTTCACCTGAAAATTTACTATTAAAATACATTTTAATTTTTTAGGAAAAAATAATTCCAAAATACCATCATTTGGACTCGACTTTGTTATGATTCTTAAACTGCTCGTTTGGACGGTGATTCTCAGATAAAAACCAAAGTATTTTATTGTTGAAAGTGAGGGATAGTTCTTTGGTTAATTTTAAGACAACTCTGTCAAAGAATTCGAGTGCAGATGATCCAATATCTGTAGCAAGATTTAGTATTCTATCAGCAGGATAAATGTATTGAAAAATTGATGATGATGAAAAAGCAATGATAACAACTGGAAATTAGTGTAATTTTTACTATTCGTAGGTATTTCAAATGGTAGAGCCAACAATGTTGCAGAATGGGGTACATCCAAATCTAGAATAACTGAGTAACACATACATATAATTAATTTTTTAACTTTTTTTGCACATTCTGTAACTGCATTTTTAAATTGATCTGAACGAACCTTAGAATAAACATAAGTATAACAGACTTCCCTCCAAGATAAAACATTCCAGGTTCTCCATGTGCAGAAATAACTATTGTAAGAATGACTCGATTATGACTTAATTGAAAATAAATAATACAGAATATGGTAATGTTTTAATCCATTATTACTGGTTTCCCTATCATGTGTCATAAGTGCGAATAAATTAGTGGGATTAGCATTCTGTTATCAAATATAAATAAAACTATTCCTGCATATTGAACTGTCATATCTCGACACACGTTGTTACAATCGAACTAATAATTAGGTTTTTATTGACATTGCTGTAACAAAGAGAAGGATTTTTTGTAGAAGAGTCTAGATCTCCCCAGGCCATCGTTATAATATCTGCTTGTTTTACAGCCTTGTTGATAAGAGTTTTACGGGCATGACTTACCATTGTCTATTCTTTTAATAACAGCTTACATTATGAGGATATTCAAAAGCCTCAGTTCCTCCTGATACTAATATATACTTGTGATAGATGAATGCTTTTTCTTTTTGAGTTAATTCCGTTTTCAGACTTTTTATTTGAATTGCAAGATTTCTTTTGTTTAGTTACAATATGATCGCTTTGGGTCTAAAGAATTAATGCTGTGTTAAGGTGGAATTTGTTTTGAAGTCTGTTATTTCCAACTATAGCATCAGATTTCAATTTTTCAGCGCTTTGTTTTGTATAGCGGTAGGTCTTTATGAAAATCTACACTTGTTTTTTGAGTTCCAACTTTTTCTCTGAGAGAATTCAAGTTGTTATTTATTTCTAGCATCTAATATATCGGCAAGCTTTAGTTCCATCTAACGATGATTCTAGCTCTTCTGCCTTTGAAGCATTTAGCACCATCATCAAATTTTTGCATTGATCAAATATAGTTCTGAAATTTTTCTGTTAAGCGTGAGTTGGAGTAACGTTTTTCGATCTATGTCACCTAATAGATAATATTGAGTTGCTGGTGAGTTGATGAAGTCGAAGAACTTGATTTTTTAGATGTTACGATTAAATAAGTGACTAGCCCGATGAGCGCACCATAAAAAAGTAATTGAACAGCCTAGTTATCATTTTGTTTAGAGTTGGAGAGTCAATGTTCGTGTTCGGTCTTAAAAAATCAGTGTCATTAACAATCTTAAAATTAAATTTTGGTCTTGACTTTTTTCGATAATTCCAATATTTTAACTATAAATTCAAATTTAAATCAAAATAATGATTTATTTTATATTAAAATATTTACAAATACTTAATATCCAACCATTATTTGGGGAGTAAACATAACACAAATTAATGATTTTTGGGAGGGTCTCTATCTTTACCCTTCTAATAATTTATATTTACTACATTGTATTTGGTGAACAATTAGTTCTTTTTTATATATAATTTAAAATATGACCAAAAATCTTTTGTAATGTATAATTTAGATTGTTCATTTTTTTCTTGATTCCTATGACATAGTGCAATGAAAAATGTCAGTAAATTATGTCCGTTATAGACCAACCATATGACTAATCGAATTGTGCGTCGTAATAAGGATTAAGCAATTTTGGTACTCGTAAGATCCGGTACTTGATGACATTTATGATAATACAGGGAGGATGAGTAAAGATTAGTTAAGGTTACATTCTCAGATAGGTAATGTTTTTAGGAATGATAATTTGTTGACTTGGGTTTGTTTTTCAACTTGCCATTATACTTACATTAATAGAGCCCTAATTTTAAGATAATTCAAAATGCTTTTTTTTGTGAAAATATTGCGCAAATAAAAAGTTAATTTGTTAGCCCAGCAAAAATTTGAGAAATGGTGAAGAATTTAGCTGCACAAAAGTTCGATGTCGAAACAACGATAAATTATTTTTGGAAGAATTAGGCTTAAACCTTCATGCGTAAATATTTAAGGGATGAAAAAATTAATGATTACCTCATCCTGTTTCAACCCTAATTTAAGAGAAAAAAAATATCACCATAAGGAATTAATTGATATTGAGGATTAATGGATTTCTAAATTATCTATGTTGAAAAACAAAAAAGAGAATTTTTACTCTTTTTACATGAAGTAGATGATACAAATATTTTAACTTCGAATTCGTTGGTCGTAATGGGAATGGAAAATTTTCACCACTGTGAATAATTTATCCTAATATTGTTTGTTTAAGCATCAAATTTAGCTACCTATCGTTAAATTCATTGATTTTTAATCCAATAGAAAATATATTTAGTTGTATTGCAGCCAAAAAAAATTTACTCGAGCTGTTGTTAGCAACATTTAAAAAAAACATCGTTAATTTAAATAATGATGTTGCTATATATTACTTAAATTGTTTTGAAATATTTTAGAAAAAGTTTCTACAATGTAGAAAAAACAACAAATTGATAGTTTATTTATTTTTTATTTATTTTTTTTTAATGTTTTTATTTTTTAATTTATTTTGAAATTCGGCCATTTATTTATCGAACACTCTCTAAAATCTTGTCCTTCCCAACATAGAGAAAAGTGTCTTCAAAATTTGATGAGTTTTCTCAAACTTAATAATGAAAGAACATTAACAATTTCTTAACCGAGTATTTGTCAACGTTCCAAAATGTCATTTACAGGATAAAATTTAATGACTGCAAAAGTATCGTCTTGTCAAAGAATTTCAAAATTTAAAAACGTTTAGGATAGAGATCCTTAAACATGATAAATATGATTAGGAGAACCCAGATGTAAACATTTGATGCCTCTCTCACTCTACTAAATTTAAGTTTTTAAACGACAAAGAATTCTGAATTTCTTTAAATTTAACTTTTTAAAATAAAAACTTAAATTGCGTAGATCCTCTAAATCGAAAATAGTCCGAAGTTAGAAGCTCAATTTTTAACCGAAAAAAGAGGAGACTCGATTATGTAAATACCAATAAAAACGTGATAAGATGAATGAAAATTTAAAAAGAAAATGTTAAAAAAATTGATTGAAGTAAACAGCTGTTGATTGTGATTTAATCATGAAAGTGATAAAAAAAAAGGCAAAGAAAATAAAATACTTTGAAAATATTTTAATGTAAAGGTAAAAAATCAACAGAAGAGCCAAAAAGACCTCAGCTTACTAAAATTTCCGCATTTAGATAAATGTTAGAAGCATTTGTGCGAGGCAACCTCGGTATCAAGCTTCAATTGCTATATGCCAGTTTTACACTACATGCTTTTTTGCATGAAGTAAGATTTCTGGCAAAAAATAGGATGTTAATTCATCAACGGTATACAAGCTCTCCGTCAATAAACCAAATTAAGAGTTAAAAAAAGGGGCGATTCAAGTTATAAAGAAAAAAAAAGAAACAGAGACTTGGCTGTAAATAATTAAGCATGAATAAATTATATCAAAAAATAAAGTAAAACTATATTGTAAAATTTAGTTTGAAAGTCAACCTTTCAAACGAAAAGTTTTTTTTAAAGGAGCCATGTTAATAAAAAAACGATCGAAGCAAGAAAGTACCGATGAAAAGCTGGAATAGCTAAGAAAAGGAAGATAATGAAACACATTATAAGAACTGAAGTAATAATGATTTTAAAAAACAGAGAACTTTTTAGTTTATGAAATCAGGGAAGATAATAAGTAAAATAAAAACCACTAAAAAGAAAAATGTATGATCAGTTGATGACAAAATTAAAACTCATTGAAAATTTAACAAATCAATTACTCTAAATTAAACTCTCAAAATACTTATAAATTATAAAAAAATACAAAAACACCATACCATAGAAAAATAATAATATAGGGAAAAATTATGAATGACAAAGACCTCATCTTGAAGATAATGCTAAAAAATATCAAAGAGCAGAAGAGAGTAAAAATCACAAAAATAAAATTATGAAGAGATAGTGAAACAATTGATTTAATGTGTGACAAAAAAATAATTTTAAGTCAATAAAACTGATTATGTAAAAGAAAAGATGAGATTTATGAATAAAAAAAAATATTTATTGTAAGAAAAGACAGTAAAAATAAAAGGTTTTAAAAGGAAAATTAGCCATAGAAAAAATACTTGAACTAAAAAACAACCATAATAATAGGTAATTAGGAGAACACGAGAGACGTAAAATCAAACAGTGATAAGAAAATCTACCATAGGCTAATTTTTTACACGCCAAAACTTTCAAACCTATTTTTGGAAATAATTTGAAGAGGCCACTAAACTAAAACGTTGAAATTGAGTTACTGTATAAATATTAGTAAAAAAACTCAAATTATAAGTACAATACTATTTAATGGAAAAATTATTACCATAAGAGTAAAAAATAAAAAATAATTATATGGCAAATCAAATATCGGGATATAATAATTTAGCGTTTAGTACCAACTCTTACATTACTAGCTTTTGGTTGCTTGACTTTGGCTGTAGCTTGGCGATGTGAAACTTGTTTTGCTGCACGAGATTGAACTTCAGCTTGAACGATTTTTTTCTTTTCACGTTTCTCTTTTCTCTTCTCTGCAGCCTCCATTAAAGCTTTGGCTCGAATTTCTCGTTTGGCGTCAGCCGTCATGTTTCTTCTTTCTAATATACTCTGGAGAGTATTTCCATCAATAGGTCTTTGGGGCTTAACAGTGCGTTTGACCCTTTTCTTCCTGGATACCTCACTTACACCTTTTTTGTGTAATTTTCTGTACAGAAGGGTCCAGCTAATTTCCCTAGGATTTTTGTGACCATGATAAAGGCTCTCACATTTTGCATTCGCAAAGGTCATAAGCTTACCATCAGCACGCACAAAGCGTTTACCATATCCGGGATAAATTTTAAAACCACTAAAGTTACAGAGATCGGTCCTAAGATTTAGCAAAATAAATCTCACTTAACAGTAGCCATGTTGATTAGAAATGCAATGCAACGCCGCAGCGCAAACTCGAAATCCTTTATGTTTTTTCTGTTTTTTATTTACACTAATTTTTTTTAAATAACTAAAATAAATGTACTGAAAATAATAAGGATACCTAATATTTTTTAATTTATCGTTCAGATAGGTTTAATTTAGAATTATTATTTTTCAAGGATAAGAAAAAGCTAACCATTTACTTATGGCACACAAGGATACGCTTTTTAACGATTGAAAATGTATCGAGTCTATGAAATGTTAACCGCATGCTTGTGGCATTCTCCTTCACAAATAACTCAATCCTTTTTTCATCAAAATTTTTTTAACCCAATCTTTATAACATTTAGTTCACAAAAAATAATTTTCTTCCTTCTATTTTAGTACCTTAACTTTTTTAAAACTTTAGACTCCTTTTTTACATATTCACAATAAAAAAAGACGCTAAATATTAGTAAACTTTTAAAAAGTAATTCTTTCTATGAATTCTTAATAGAAGTTAATAATTAACTGATTTTTCACTCGTTTTTAAAAATTTAGAAAAACAGATTTTAAATTCAAAAAAAAATTGAAAAACGGTGTTTAAAAACACCTAATTTAAAAACTGCTGTTGGTGTTATGACAAAAAATTAAAATCGCTTTTCACATTTTCCTCTGCTATAGAAAACTGATAATTTTTATAAAGTATAAATTATATCACTTTCAATATTTAAATAATTATTATATATTGAATTTTCCCAAATATTTGTAAAAAACCTGCACAAATTTCACAATAATTCAAGATTTTTTCCTAACTTTTTTTTCTACTTTATGTCAATTAATGAATTTAAACAATAAAAAATTTTAAAATTCTTTTAACGAGGCAAATTGTTGTTAAAGCATGAAAAGCTTTACATGATAAGAATTTTTTTAAATATGCTAGTTATATATCAAAAAACTTCTTGTATTTTTGAAAATCACTAAGAATCAGAAATGAAATTATTTTAGGCCTTATTTGGGAAAATAGTTTGATATTATAATTTGTTATTACAAAATTTGGATTCAAAAATATTCACATGCGCATTATTTGATTAAATTTGTTCGCGATGACAAATGATAATCGATGGGACACTTTTTCATACCTTACAACAAATCAAAAAAAGTCTATTGTACAATTAACAAATGCATATGAAACTCCAATTTTAATCGACGACGAGGTGATTGTGTTTTTTTAATTATAGTCATCGAAAAAAAACTATATTAAACAGCATAAAAATTATGACATAAAGAAAGTAGTTTATTTTTTTAAACTTTAAGTTAATTACTACAATCAATGGATTGCGACAACTACCCGAAGAAGAAGAAAATTTAGAGTAAAATAATTCTAAGATTAGCGCACATATCAAAAAATTAAAATTTCGCAAAGACTCGTTGATTACTATTCAAAATGCTCTTGAAGGAATACTTCAAAGTTACGAGGAGCTACAAACTACCACACAGATCATCCAGAATAATTTACATTCAATACGAGAAATTGAACATAATTCCTTAGGAAAAATTGTAATTTTTTCTCTTAGCTTTTAATTTATTTAACTTGCTTGCGTGTGTTTTCTAAACAGCGCTCCGACATAAATCAGTTTTTTTTTACTTTTAACGAATCCAACATAATTCTTTGAAGCTAAAATCAAGCATTTACTTAATAAAGTTGACTTATCATCGACCTAATATTTGCCTATTTTCTTTACAATTGCCTTTTGTTGATTAAAATAATAATAGAATTTAATGAACATTATATAGGGATTTATTTTAAAAAAAGTATCAAAAGATTAGTACACTTACAATTTAACCCCCTTTTTTTACTTTTGTGATTCCTTCAACTTCGCTTTACACTATTTTTTTGCTGCAAAACAGATGTTCTTCAATATTATTTATAAAATTTATCCTCCCTTTTCGTTATTTTGCTAAACAAAATTTTAACAAAAAAAATCGCTTTGA
>CM043719.1:38117192-38195372 GCA_023969325.1 Oryzias curvinotus | reverse complement strand
ATCGATCGAGATAACTCAGGCGTTTAAATAGTAAATGATTTGTTTATATTATCGAGGTAAAAAACCAGTCATTGGCCATTTTTTAAAATTTTGATTAAAATATATTTTTAAATAAAATTTAAAGAATAATAAAAATTACCGTTGGAAAGATAAGGATAATCATCATTACAAGCGAGATTACTAAGGTGACTATTTTCTGCCAATGCTAGGCAGGTGGAATACAACCCTCCAAAAACTATTACATCATTTTTTCTGTATTTGAATAAATTGGATGAGAAGAGACCCATTAAAGTCGTAATTGAAGCTAACCAAAATAAGCTATCGCTGAGAATCAACCAAAGAAAATATTTTTCATTTTTCTAAGTGAAAGAAAAATAATTAAATTTTTATGTTAAATAATTAAGAATAAAATCAAAAACAATAATTAATTTTTTACTTTGAAACGTAAATCAGTTTTTAAACTGTCATTTATATTGAAATCAAACTCATCCATAGACAAATGCTTGATAGATTATGATAATAAAATATTATCATTTGTCAGATCTTTTCGTTGCAAATAATAAAAAATTAGATTAAAATAAATTTTATTTTTAGATAAAAATTTAATCGATAAATTGACAAAATAGATATAGATTTTAGTTTTTTGATACAAACGGATAATTTTACGCGTAAAGAATGCTTAAAATTAATTTAGCTATCATTATTCTCTTACTAATTTTAAGCTAATTTTTAGATAATATATCTTAATTAAGATTAGGATTGAAGAATTTTTTTAAATCTCACTGTGATGTCATCTGTTAATCTTTTATGGCAAACCACATAATTTGGCAAATTCTGCGCTCAAAAATATAAAAACTCGGATGCTTCATTTTATAAATTTGGAATTATTAATGAACAAAAAATTTAAAAAAAAAATTATAAGAAATTTATAGTGATTCGTTGAAAGGACCAACTTTATTTCATCGTTTTTAATGTCCTGTGGTGACCAGACATAAATATTTCCTCATTTCTTTTTCACAGTCAGAATATTTTATAAAAAAGATAATTTTTGTAAATATATTAACAAAAAGTCATTAAAAACAATGTAACCGACTTAAGAGGCTAGTCAATTCACATCTTTGTTAAAATTTGTACTTTAAATTAAGCAATTATAATTATTTAACTAATCTCAGACATGAGATGGTTATTCATGCAAAATATCGTGATATGTTACTCGATGGTAATATCCAAGGATCATGTTATTTTCAAATTATAAAAAATTGTTAAACATGACATCATGTTTATTTTATTATTATTCTTAAGACCCTTCTTTCACTCATTTTTTTTCTTAATTTTTTGAAAAATAAATAATTTCAACAAGCATTTATTTCAAAGCCGCTGGATATTATTCTCAGAACGTGACTAATCCTTGATCTTATTACATTTTTAATAAAATTCCACTAAAGTTTGATTATTTAAAATTTATAATTTAATCAGTGATTTTAGTTTTTTAAAATATAACATCGCCGCAAATTACATGTTCAGTCAAAATTTTGTCACCATCAATCCATGATACATTTAACGCCAATTTGCACTCATGATCAGTTATATTTGACTATTTATCGAAAGTTATTTATTATTTTTAATCTCTCTTATAAACGAACATATTTAAACGGTCATTTGTTATTTCTTAAGAAAATGAATTTAATCTTTATGGCATTTAAATTTAAAAGAAATAGAACACCCATTATATAAGATTTTGTTTATGATTATCTTTAAAGATTATATTCAAAATTTTATCAAATGTTATTATTGATTGCTTCATATCTCAATTTATTATTTCTTCAATTTGCATGCTCCTATTTGGTTGTCTAAATTAAAAAGTTACTAAAATAGCATTTTAGTTAATCTTTCAGTCTCGCATGCTTAGTTTTTGGTAATTCTGGTGTTTTTAGGCAAAAATTACAAAAATTAGTTTTTGGTGATAGTTGATGCATATAACCAAAATAATACAATCTGCGAAAATTGTTAAATGTCGTTTCATTCAGGAAAGAAATATCTTGCAAAGATATTTAATAATTAATGGTAACGTTTTCCATCATGGCAACAAACAGATCCTTGTCCATAAAGGGATTCCTTTGATAAACTTTAATAAAAAAAGACAATAAAAATTCTTAGAAATTTATAATAGTCTTTTAAGTTTCCTTTTCGTCCTCATTCGCATGCTCTTAATAACATTTGGGTTAACAGAGCTTGCATTTAGGCTTAAAAATTTGGTGCAGGGAAGATTACATAATACGTGTTGACATTGGGGAGAACTGATCGATTTTAAAATAAGCGACTGAACATTAAAAAAAATACATGTCCTGGGAGAAAAAATTATATCGATCAATGCTCAGGGTATCAGCTCTAACCTCTGGGCTGTCAGCTTGGAATTATTTTTTTCAACATTAAATACCTCTCAATTTTAATGATTTCGTCTCCATTTATATTTAAGATAATTTGAGTTTAAGAATTTGATCTGATCTAGCTCCACTGCTATGGCTTCAACGCTTTGATCAATCCCAGAAATTTATTCTACTGATGTCTTTAACTACTTACATTCTTCATCGCACAAAATTACATCAACCAACTGATGTTTTCTCTTCAATATTACTTTATGTTTAACATAATCTTGTGGCATATAACTGAACCCTCGCAAATTATAATTATCTCTTTCTGTAGTGCCAGGGAGTTCCTCTGCAAGACGACTAGTTCGTCACTCACTTGGAAGCACCACAATAAGATACTTTTAACGATAGCTGTGTAATAATGGCAGCATTGGCATTAAAAAATTTACATGCAATAAAACTTAGAGTATACTGTATCAGTCGTTGGAAAATCAGCCTCTCAATTCACGTTATGCTAAAGTTTATACATGATATCAGTGTTAAAAAATTTTATATTTCTTGTTTTATGATTGATAAAGTCACTAAATTTTTGCTTTACAATCCTTTCAAGTGTGCTTGAATTTTTCTGCCATGTTTAATTGCAACATTAATTTAAATTGCATAAAAATTGTCTTTTAAACAAACCAGCACATGCTCCGTCGTTCCTCAGGATTTTCGGTTGTTACTCCTTAGAGTGTTTGTTGAATAAAAGAACACAAACTAAAATTTTACCAAATATATTTTCAATTTATTATTTTTTATTAGAAAATAAACAACAAATTTTTTTCAAATGTTTTTTCCCTGACGAAAGCACAATGATTTCGAAATAATTTGGTGAAAAGACCGTTCGTCTACTCGTACTAAATTTTTTTCGTACTATTCTAAAATATCAGAACTGATATTTCACATAATTTTACATTTAAAGATTTCATTCTTTGTTCTATTTCTCCGACTTGATTTATTTATGTCAGCTTCATGTCTAGTTATTGTCTTGAAACCAAACTGTAGACAATGTATGGAATAGTATTTCACCTGTTTTTGAGGATTCCTTTTTAATGGCTTACTCGCCTCCTTTCTCAACCATGTTGAAGACCATCTCTAGAAGAGTGGAGAAAACTAATGCAATACTACCCAAATATAGTTTTTTTCGATCTTAAGAAATGCCATACATTGATAAAAAATTTCACCTCGGAAAAACGGCATTTTTACATTTACGAATATCCACTGTTTATGAGCCTCTTGTGAAAATTGTCTGCCTTTTTTCATATTAATTTATAATAATTTGACTTTAAGGGAAGAAAGTTTTTCAATAATTCTAAATCCAAAACATACCGTGTATTCATATATTGAATATTATCTAATGACATTTTTTTCAAACTCCAACAAAATCGTAAATATATTTTTCCTTAATCGTGGCAGGGAAATTGAGGTATGTCTCGTTGGCTAATGTGCTCTCATGGCTAAAATATTAAAATATTGAAAAGGAATTAAAATTTATTGCAAAACTACTTTTTTTTAATTTTACAAGAAAACAAGTGTATTTCGACATTTTATATAGTCTAACTTCATTACCTATTCAAAGTCTATGGGATTTAAGTTTTGTTTCCATAATACGGGCACTGAATTATCAAGATCTTTGCCTGGATTAAAATTTGCTCCACCCTAAAGGATAATCAGAAAAGAGCCTGGAAAAAAAACAGGGAGCTATTTAACAAAGTTACAATGAAATATACCAAATAGACGAGTGCAGAAAATATATCGACCCCAAATTCACCTTCGAGTACGTTAGGAAATAAACCAGATATTTTTATTTACTCTATTAACAGAAAAATTGTTATTCCAGTTAAAAATTACTCTAACACAAATTTTGTTTTGAAATTAGAAAGTGAGTAAAAACTAAGAGATTACTCCCTGCATAAAATCTTTTTCTTTATGTTTAACATTACAAAACCCTCACAATATTACTATCTAATGTAGTGTCATTAACTTTACTTATTTTGACAAATTGATTAATAAATGCGTTATTGAATTAATGGGTTGAAAATTCTAACTTAATATTCTGGTCAAATAAGCTTCCTCATACACTGATACAGACAATTTATTTATATAATCATGAGCCTACTTTCCTGTTGGTCGTTTATCAAAAATTGTGGTTCCGCCATTATTCCATGTTTTACAAGTATAATTGCGTGCGAATTATTTTATGGTAGCCCTTTTAAGGTTTCTGTGTGGTTTGAATCTTTACTTTAAACTTTTATTATCTTTTAATTTTACAGACTGAATTTTGTCATAAATTTTTAGTTTGAACCAAAGATGTTTGCGCATGCAATCGCGCGATCGATGGCTATTTTTATCGGTGGTGTTTGTTTTAATTTAAACACGTTGTCAGGCCTTAATTATTTGCATTGTGATATTTTTAATACACCATTTAGGTTATTATTGATACATTCAATTTTTACTTTAAAAAACGATTTCGGATTACTTTATAAACATGACTTTTTTAATAATATGACGTTCAGAGCCAAAATCCATGTTGAGAACAAATTATTAAAAACCAATTACGACTTATCAGAGTATTTTAATATAAAGAGGTAAGAGATTTGAGATGTTCAAAACACACCAAAATACGAGTTTACATAAAAATATCATATTGAAATCTTTAAAATTTTTATTTATTCAAGATTCCAATTATCAAAATTTTAAATAGCATCAATTAATGAGATCCAGAATTGACCGTTAAGTTGTTTTTACTTCTCATAAATTTTTCTTAATAATTTTCAAAAAAATTTTACGTTAAATCATTTTGTTTGCTCATTTTACATTTAAAATATTTAGAGGAACATTATTTTGTAAAATCCAACATACATTCGAAGTGACAATTAGTTAAGTCTTGAAATAGCCTTTTTATTTAAAAAACATTATTTTGAACTCATCATAAACAAGGTAGTAAAAACGTTTAAGTTAAATAAAGTTAAAAAAGATGATTCTTCTACTTTTTCTTACAAACTTTAAAATTAAAGTCATCTAGGTTTTTTGTGGACATTAAATTTCTTCTTTCATTGGTTAATAGTGATTTATTTGTAATTTTTCCGGTTAAAAATTTTATTTTGTATCACGAAGTAGTAGAACATTAAAAAGGCTATGAGAATTTATTGATTGTAAAACGAACAACGAATAATGTTTTAGTCGTTTCTATCACTGTATCATTTCCCATTATCTTTTTACCGATTTCGTTTTACTCTGATTTTTCTTGTTAAAATTCAAATTATTTAATGCGCAGCTGTAATTAGTTAATGGCTTTTTTGTATTGAACATCCCGTGAATTTTTATATTTTTTTTGCTCTTGATTCTGAAGAAATTCGATGTATAAATACTTTAATTCTATTTAAAATAACTTTAAAACACAATTTACCATTCCATAGTTTTACTAATTATTTCTTGTGATTTATCTTGTAAACATTTATTATGAATTATAATTGCAAAAAGAATTCGAAAATATCCAAATTTACACTAAACAATTAAATTAGTCGGATTCACCTTCAATGAAAGTTTAACTATCGTGACCGGCCGTTTAACCTCTTTCAAAAATTTAAAAATTAAAACTCAAGTTAAATTTGTAAACATAATCACTTTCTATGATAAATAAATCATGAAAAAAGAATTTGTACTCATTTTATAATTTATCCATCAATAATTGATTGTTTTTTAAATTTTTTATATCAGTTCTTTTAATGTTCTAAAGATTCCAAAATTCGATTAACAAACATCGAAAGGAATATGTATAAAATAGCCAAGGAGTGTGTTTAATCTAATGATGTGAAAATTATGTTTTCGATTCATTAAATGGACATTTTTACGGGAAAAAAGACTATGTATTGTATAAAAGGGAATATTTTAAACAAGACTCGTGTCTTAAATACCTCATGTTTGAGTTTTTTTGCAAGTGTGAAATTTACAAAAATTTAATTTAGTGCTTTAAGTAATAAATAGTTCTTTTTAGTTTATTTACAACAGTCTTAGTCAAATCAATTTTGAAGTGAAATTTTTAAAAATAATGGAAAATTCTCATTACCTTTTTTCTACGTCTATCCGCAGCATTTCTTTAAAGTATAAGTCGAAAAATTCAACCATAAAGGGAACAAGCTTTTTTATTGCCTTTTTTGAGAAATTTTTGTGACCGCTCGCCGGCGAATTTTTTAATTTGCCTTTTTTCTTTTTACCTTATCATTTTTTTGTGTCATCAATTCATGTTAATTTTTAGCTGGGAACTTTCAACAAATAGACAATTAAATGTAATATCGTAAGCAATAGTTGAAATGCCTTTTTTAATCTTTTTTAATTCAAATATCCTTCTAAGTTATTTTTCTTGTGTTTTTTCAACGCAATCGTTTTAAAAATTCAATCAAACTAATTGCTTTTGTTAAAACCAAAATTGTGATTTTTAAAATTTTGAAAAATAATTATTTGATGAAAATATCGTCATTCTAAACTCGGAAATAGTGTAATTTTCTACAAAGTCAAAAAAGCACTATGTAAAACTGATTTTTTTAACTCCATTTAATTATTTTACGTTCGGAATCGCTCGTTCTCCAGATTCTCGAATTGATGTCGTCCTTACGGTGTGCTTACACTCGTAATCTCAAACCCAAATTGATCCGAGGGCCAAGTAATGACTTCTAAAGTACCTCGAGGTTCGCATAGCCAGAACTTGTTTAAAATGATAAAAAGTTGTCAAACAAGACAACATGATTATAATGTAGTGCTTAAAAAACATTCTTTAGCCCATTTTTTAGAAATATAATGTTGTCAATTCAATTACATATAGGTGTATCTGTATTTGGTTAAATTAGGTTTCTGTCACTTTCTGCACTGATCCTGACCTGGCTGCGTTTTACGTCAACAAGAACATCGTTATTAGGCTTGATTTTATGAGAAAAAACGACCTTAGTGTTCCTACAAATATTCAAATTCCGACAATTGAAAAATGTAATGTAAATAAATAAATATGTAAATGAGTTGCAAGATGCATGTTTAAGATGAGACTCCTGGCTTACAGTATTAATTCATAATTTGCAATATTTTTTCGCTCTCATCAAGTATCATTTTCAATCAAGGTATCTAAAATGATAAAATCTACAACCTTTTCACACAAAGACTCATGTATGTGCTATTTTTTAAAATTTCATATGAAATAAATTTTACTTGAATTGAAAAATCATGGCGACCTTTGAAAAAATTTACGACTGAAAAAATCTAATTTTATTATTTTTTTACTTTTATATTAAAACTATCAAAATGAGATTTGATTTCATTTTATATCTATAATTAAATTTAAAAAACGAAAAATATAAGTAAATATAGAGAACAATTGGGTTAATTCCGAAAACTAAAAATTTTCATCAAATAATTTCTAAAAATTAGCGTTTCGTAATTTTTCGAATTTATAAGAAATTTTATGCAGATCTTGAAAATTTTTATGATAGAGTTGAAAAGGTTTTAAATTCAAAAGATTGTGAGTGCTCATAATACCGCGAATTTTCGTCAATAAATGGCAGATAAACTAATTCATGGTATTGTGTTGTATTCTTCGAAAGCATTATTTCGTTCAGAAATTAAGGCTTTTTTAATAAAGAGTTAAAAAATTTATCCTTCAAATAAAACTCGACTTCGAGCAATAGTCAATTATTTTTTAGTAATTTTTTTTAAAAACTTTTCATTAATTTATCAATGATTTTAACCTGTAAAGCAACAGTTTTAAATATTCCCGATTAATCTTCAAAATAATTTTTTAAAATACTTATCCAACAGTTTCTAATGTAAAAAATTTCACTCCATTCAAATTAAATCATAATTAGCCACAGCTTTGACTGTTCCAAAAAAACAAGTTTCCTAGAACTCTTATGAAAATATAACGCCAACAGAGAGAAATATTTTACTGCATTTATTGGTTACCTCTTCTTTAGAATCAAACTAATTTTGTCGTTGAAATCATTCCAACATGCAATGTTCAAAATATTATTTTGTTAAATAATTTATTATTGCAAATCATTACGATTTAAGAGTCAAGAGAACGTGGTAACTGCGCATGATTATTGTGATTTAAAGAATATTTCAACGATTCAGCTATTGCTTGACTTTATTATTTGCTAAAACGGGAAGAAAATCTCTTAATAAACAATAGTCTCATTAAGATTCGTCACTTAACTAAAGTATAGCGTGAAAAGACAAAATAACTTTTATGTCGAATAATTATTAAAACTTGGGATATAAGAGTCAAGTAAACAAATGGGACCATGAATTGGTAAACAACATGAAAACGAACAAGATCTAAACATCAAAGAATAAGCAACATATTTTTATTTTGTCGCAAATTATTTTCACATGATAATCTTTTTTTAAATAATCTTTTTTTATCGATTAATTACTCACAGAGATCAGTCGTTCTTTAAGATACACTTGTTTGTTGTAATGTCCCAATACTAAGTTCACGATTTACTCTTTCAATATTTTTTCTTACCCTTTTTTTATATTTTTATTTTCATTTTAAAACTCTTTTATTAATATTCTAGGATCATTTTGTTCAGAAATGACTGACGTTGGTAAAGCAGAAAGTATGTCCCATTTTCAAAATCATCTCCATAGTTTAATCGAAAAATGTACATTTTATGTCTTATTAAGTTTTAACAGACCTTACGATTGAAAAGGATGACGATGAAGAAGAACTAGACGAGGAAAATGAATTTGTGACAGAAACTAATGACCTTACTTCAACGTTCCACTCCGACGGTATTTCCATGAATTATTACAGTCATCACTGTCGGGTCATTAATATTAAAGTACAGTTATTCTTTAAAAAGTCGTAGATTAAATTTTAATTCAGATAATTCAGTCTCGCCTCAGCAAAGAAAATTAAGGACTGCCATTTCAATTCTCGTTGTGGCCTTTTTCATTAAAATATTCTTACAATTATTCAATTGGATAAAATAATTTTAATATTTGACGTATTATTGACAACCACAATCAGTTTTGAGTTTAAATTATTTTAGTTATTTTGCATGCATATATTGCAATCTTTGTCACGTCACGCTTAACAAGCGATATTAGTTGCCTTAACGATGAAAACCTGTCCATGGATGCTGGAATGATTTATTTACTGGCTGGGGCCATTTTTGCAATTTTTTCTCTCATAAGAAATATTGAAATTTTGTTCCAAAACACCAAGTTAGATTTGACATCTATTTTAAGCAATTTTAAGAAAATGAAATTCAAAACCGTCCAAAAAAAGTATAACATTAAATTTTAGAATTTAATATTTATTTTAATAAGATATTTGATCAATTTTTTGTGTTTTTTAAATTCCTAATTTTTAACTTTAATAATTTAAAAATTCTTAAGCCGCGTCAGCGGCGACAATGGAATTCTAGATAATAAATGCAGTACTTTTTGTTTTTATTTTTTGAATTTGTCAACGCAGGTAAAAAATGCTATGATTCTAATAGTTTTCCCTTTTAAGGCCTTTTCATTCAAAATACTATACAAAATCAGATGTCGATAAAAATCATGTCCTTAAAATTAAAGAAATTTATCATGTTAAAAATGAAGTTGTTGTAAATTACTAAAAAATAACGATCAAATAACAGTAAAAAAAAGTTTAAATTTTGTTAATCCAATAATTTATTAACGTAACTATTAGTACCAATTTGACTTTTGTGGTGCCAAAGTGATCGTCATGACTCGCAGCGGTGACGACGTGACAGTTTGACAAACACATGGAGCTTAATTAGATTTCATTGTTTTAAAAATCTCGTTTTCTAATAATTTAAATATAAAAAAACTAAGTCAGTGTTCACCACATACACTCACTCAGGTACGATACCGTCTGGATACCTTTACTATTTTATTGAAATCCCGAAATTTCACGATTACTAAATTCTTTGAGGGTTCAGGTCTTGCAAAGAGTGCGGCTTTTGCTGTAGAAAAATGGTGTATATCGATCAATATGTGATAAAATAAACAGAACATTTTTTTTTAAATTTAAGACAACTGGAAAAAAGGTTTGTGATAGAGAAAAGGGAAGAATTTTGGCATGCTCAGTTATGACAAAATTTAACAATATTTTAGCTTAAACACTTGTGTCTTGAAATAATTATTTTAGATCATAAATATCACTCAATCAGTGGAAAAAAAGGCCAACCGTCGGCAGTATTACCAATTCTTTGTTTTTCTGAACTTTCAAATAATTTTTATAGGGGAAATTTAGACAGACGCTAGAGCAAATAAAATTCAAAAATTGTCAAAAAGATTGGTTTTAGTTTGATGTTAAAAAGTACAAGGCGAAATTTATTATACAATAAGAGAAGCTTAAATTCGAGCACATAATGGAAACAGAGATTTTTTTAAAAATAACCAATGATTCTTGAAAAAATATCAGCAATTTTTATTGTACCGTAAAGATTATTTTTAAGAGTGAATTAAGAAGGAATTTTTATTGATGTCAAAACAATTATTTATTTGGCGGTTTTAAATGAAATATAGCTCTCGAAGAATTTCGTTTAATTTTTTTTCACAAAATAGGATTAAGTGATTGAAGTACTGGAACGATGAAGCAGTCTTATATTTGTGATACTATGACAGAAAAGTCTCTAAAAATGGTCAAGTTTTCATTAGAACGGCATAATTCTACTAATATCGAATAGTCAAAGGAAATAACGAAAGAAATTTTAACTGAGTATCACCAAAATTATAAGTGTTTTAATTTGAAAATAATTCAATCCAGAACCATTGAAATTGGCAATTAGTTAAGGTCGTATGTTTGTCCATTTATACAATAATTGATTTGCTTATAATAATGAGTCCGTTAAAATTTTTTTTCAGTCTGTTAACAAGTCAATAGGATGTTCTATAAGCTAGTCCCAGACTCCTAAACTGTAATTTTTCGCGTGCGTAATTTTATATTTTAATCTTTATTTTGACATCACAATCTGGTGTCAGCGGAAAATGTTGCCTACCCAATTTAATTTGGATAATGATGCGGGCCGTCAACTTGAAAATATTGAGCAAATAGCTACTTTAGTCTCGGATGATAAAAAGAAGAAGGCGCAGGTAATTTTAGAAACCCAGACCGAATAGTGCGATTTATTGGACAATAAAGTATTTATTCGTCGGAATTTAAAAAATTTAAAGAGTTTAAGCGATGTTTGGAGTTTGAGATTTACAAGGAATCGATAATCGAAATGATAGATACTTCAAAACCAAGAAAAAAACTTTCAAGTCTTATCCCTCGACCTCCAGACTTGAACGAAAATTTCGGTAAATATGTGTCGACACTAAAAGCTTCAATGAAAAGAATCAATGTGTCGTTGCAAGATTCAGAGATCGATAAAATATGCATAGATAATCTAATGCAGGATTTACCTTTCTAGGCACGTGCAATATTGGAAGCGAGAAAGAATGATAATTTATTAACATTTATATCGATTGTTTAGCCTTTTTCAGACAAAACTCTGAATCAAACCGTTGCTGCAGCTAAAGAAAATGACATGCAGGAGTTGTGCAAACTGGGACAAACACTTTTGACTCAAAAGCAGTCTGAAAATAACAGTTTAGAAGCCTGGAACTAGCTTCTATAATATTCTATTGACTGGTTAACACAGTTAACTAGGATCCTTTAATATAATTTTTAATAATGTAGCAATGGGACAAAAAAAGGACAAATATACGAAACAAAAATTTTAGTTTTTAGAAATTTAACTATGTGGAAAAATTTTAATTCAAATTTGAAAAAAAGTCATTAAAATTAAACAAAATATTTGTAGAATTAAAATAAAATATTGAAAATATTGGATTTTTTTAATCGTCAGATTTTATATGTTACTGTGACATTTTATCTCCTACACAATATTTTTTAGTCTAATGTGTGATAAATAATTTTTATGACCAGATTTAATCTATATTAATTTGAGTTTGAATTTCCTTGTCAATTTTTTAAGCATATTCGATAGTGATTACCCATTTTACATTTTAACACAAAAAAAGTCGAAGGCTGAAATTTCCGGTATAAATTTTGGCAGTTTTTAGAATTTCTAATTCTCATACTTTGTTAACTGATACCGCAATTATGTACAGGTTTTTTATTTTACTGTACATTTTCTTATGGTCAATAGTTTATCCTTGTTTCACAGATTTTTTTACAGAATGAGCAATTTTATGTAAAACCAATATGATGTAAAGGGATTTTATCGCATGATGTTTAACAGCTCTTTAAGTTCTAAATTTTCGCATAGATTTGAGATCCTAAAATAACTGTGTGCTTTACTCGCTTAGGGAGGTAGACCTTTCTTTTAAGTAACAAAAGACTGGTATAAGAGTAACTCCATTTACTCTAAAAAAATAACAATTTTTGAAGTTTCGTTGTTGAAATTTTTACACAAAAAATATTTTTGTGTTGAAACTGAAGAGTAATATTATAACAGTTTCTAACATGATTTTCATTCTTTATTTAAGTATATACTTCTAAATAGTAAATCAAAATTTTAAACACTAATTTTTTAAGAGTTAAATAATGAATCAAAAAAACATATTGTTATGGAAGTATAATATTTCTTCGTAAATTAGTTACGGTCAAATCTGATTTCTGGTTCCATCGAGGATGATCGTTTTTTTGTCTTAATGATTTACTGAGACTAAGGTCATCTTTCTTTTTTGTAAAGACCAATTAACAATAAGTTTTCAAAAGACGGATCCGTTACAGCTTTTTCTACTTGTATTGTGTGTTTTCATAGTTATTTTAGATCTATTCTCTAAGCATCCCGCCCTGATTACATAATGGGTTTATTCTTTTCAATCCTCAACTAAATTCAATCCATGATCAAGTCTTTAAATTTAGATTTGTTGTCTTTTTATCGTTTCTCATTTAGGTCAAATTTACTTGGTGGTTTCTAGACCTGTGACTAACCCATCCCACTTTTGTTAAGAACTTGCAATCTCCATCCGCTAGTTCTTATGGGGTTATGCTTTCATAAAGTCAAAGTAATTTAAATTATAAAAACCACATTTTCTGCTAAATTGGCCAAATAATTTGACGTTAAGAGAGGCGGTAAAAGAGTTTGCTTATCGCTAAATAATGCTGTCTAGTTAATGGTTACTAACTCGATCTCATTGCATTTATTAAAAAGTCATTTTCCTCCAATTTGAACGAATGAAATTGAATCACTGGAAAATAGATAGAATTCGAAACACAGCGATTTTTGACTTAAATTTCTAAATAACCAAATGAAAATATTGTCAATGATTAATTGAATGGCTTAAAATCCAAAGTTTTTTATATTTTTCCCACGGTTCACTTTTTCTTGTTTTACGTAGGCGTTGATGCTAACTAAGTGGTTTTCAGAGCCAGATGATTCTGGAATATTTCTGGAAAAAGTAGTTTCCAATTGATTCCCACTGTTATTTCAAGTCTTTGATAAATTATTTACTGATGGTTCTCAACCAACCACACCACTGATAACACGACATTAAGTTAGCAATCAATTCTAGGATTTCAAGTATTGATTGGGATCGAGTGAGAATTCACTATTTATCATTTCAGAGATATAAAAATTAAAACCTTAGTTGTGGTCAAGGTTTAAGTTATTATCTTGCCAAAGTCCGTCCAAGACAAGCTAACCGGATAAAACGAAAGGCGAATAGACAAGGCTGTAGTTTAGCATGTTTTGTTATAAGCGACAACTTGTTTTGTGAAGAGAATGCAAAGGACTAATTTCATTCTAGAAGGGAAGAACTAATGAGGGTTTGAAGAGACTTTTAAATTTTCATGGTTAAAAAAAATTTATATGAGTCAAAAAGTTATTAATTATCAGACAATCAATCTTTTTAATCAATCCAGTCTTTGATGCCAGGATTAAGGAGTTTTTTAAAGAAAATTCAACTTCTTCTAAACATTCATAAAAATAAATTTTTCAAGATTTTAACGCAATTATTAAGCCATTGAAACAGTAATCGACTAAAAATAAATAAAATTGATATTTGACTTAACATATCACATGTTCATTTCCTTGGTCATTATCAACTGATGTAACATGTGTCATTAAAGAGTTAAAAAAGATCAAAGTGTAATATGTCGCATCATATGGAGAGGTTGGAGTCTGAACTAGGAAACCTTTGTAATTCAGAGATATATGGATCATCAATTAGTCAGAATAGATTTTTTTCATAACTCACTAATGTTCAGTTAAAGCTTCAAAATGACTATGCGATTACCATAACTGAAAGCGCTTTTTGTTAACATAAAAATACTAAAAAATTGGATGAATCACCAATGGAAAAAACAATGAAAAATAAACCAGAGTTGTATTAGTGAACGTTAAATTTATATTATTGTAATTTTTTTATTTTAACTCTGTTTCATTTTTGAAAAATTAACCAATCAATCAAATAACAAGTTTTTTTAATAAAGAATAAAAAGCAAATAGAAGGAATAAGACTACAAGGTCATTATCGTTTTTCTTAAAGTGCAAAACAACAATAGCTTCATATAAATTTAAGAAAAGAATATTCGGTTATAAACTATTACTTTTAACCTCCATAGAAGAATATGGGCAAAATATCCTGCGTTTAAATTCTCACGTCATGATTAAATCATTATTTTTTATGAAAAAATGCCAAAATACAAAATTCATTAAATTATCGTCAAAAAAAAAGAAAAATTTATGTGGAAAGAATTATGGTAAACACGAAAATATTTGATAATTAAAACCTTTTTTTATGTTTAAAATTTAAACTAACACGCATAATCATTTCAAAAATTACAACACACACTTTTGACTGTATATTAATCAAAAATGAAATACTCTGAACTCTAAAAACAAGTTTAAAGGATAAAAAACCCAATTATATATAAATGTTTTTAAAGAAAATCAATTTCCGTAAACTATCGTTTTTAATGGAAATGTTAGAACCAATATCTCTGACAACATTAAATGATTTAACACGAAACGAAGAAAAAATATATCAGAATACAAAATCAAACATGATTTTTATGAAAAAGCCTGATTATTTTGGGGAAGGTGTTTGTTTAAATGTTGGAATCGATGAAGCTGGACGCGGTCCTGTTTTGGGTTACATGGTTATTTGCTCATTTTATTTAAAAGAAAGCGATGATGATTTTCTTCAGAGCATTGGATGCAAAGGTTCATCAATATTTTTATAAGATTCAAAATGTATGATACCCTCTCAACGAGAGAAGGTTTTTGAGCAACTCTGCTCTTCTCCTTCTGTGGGATTCTTTGCCAAGGCTATTTCTCCAAGTTTTATATCTCGATCAGCACTTCAAAGGTAATAATTATTTTAAATAAAGGAATAAATACAATCTTAACACACTTTCTATTGATACTGCCGTGGAGCTCACTTCAATGATCAAACAAGGACAAATCTCCTCAGTAAATTTTTACATTAACTTTATTTTTATTCTTAAATGATGATATTTTTATTTTTTCCCATTAAGATTAATACTTAGTATCATTTTAATAATTTTTTTGTTTTTTATTAAAAGGCTGTGATATTTCTTCGCAATACAATTTTTAATAGCAAGTAAATTACTCTCGTCTTTTAACTTGTTATAGTTAATAATTGCATATTTTCTCCCGGTTAACCTCCAAAACAAAAACCAATGAGATATCCAATTGTTTCAGACAAAAATCCTCTCGATTGATATTTTACTTCTTTTCTGTTCGATTATATTTATTTCACCTTTTTATTTGTGTTTAAGAAAAACGATATCGGATACTATCTTGTTCTTAAATTTATATTATTCCTCTTCCAAAGGCTAACAGATTCGAAATTAAGTTACCGTAATTGTGAGTTTTTTTCTCCATCACTTTTTTAAGATATATTCAATTCAATAGCGAAAAAATGAACAAGGTTATATTGAAAACGATTGGAATATAAGCAATCAACGCACATTCAATTTGATTAAAGGTTTTAAAGTTGTTCTTTTAAACCAGATTTTAATAATTTTTTCATTTTAATCGGACATTTTTACTTATTCTGTTGCAATATTATCCATTTATTTCTTTAACACTGCGCTGCTTGCTAATGACTTGATCTTTTTTGATTAAAAAATCTTTTCAACGATGAAAATTTTGCGTTAGAAAAGATTTATTTCTTACTCTTTTTACACTTTTCTTTCTACGTGTAAAATTGTATCCAAAAAGTGGTCTCAATCATTTTTATACTTATTAAATTGTTTACTATAAATTTAAGCTAATTTTTTATTCCAGTTCCTCTTTTCTTTTACTAAAACTAAATTTCCTTACGCTTCATACCTTTGATGTCACTGTATAAAAATAAAGCTGATTATTTATTAATTCTTATTTTCTAAATATTCAAAATATGATTATCAAATTCACTTATTTTAACATCTTACCCCACTCATATTCTCGCTATTAATGATTCTCTTAAACTAACAACAATCTATGTTGAGATTCTGTAGCACTAGGTCTTTTCCTAAGCCATTTTCTTGTAAATGGGTTTTTAGTTCAAATTTTAATTAGGCATCTACATCTTTATGTTTAAAACAGGAATTGATATATCAGCTCATATTGTGCGGCATTGAAGATTTTTTTATGAGATTTGATAAAAATTAAGAGCTATTTTTCCATCAATTAAGAAAAATTTAGAATGATCTGAGCTTCATCTGAAAAAAACATTACCTCACTATGAAACTTTTGTGAAAAGTTGACTTTTTTACTATTTGACTGATAAAAGTAAATCATTTTCTCCCCACCGATCATCCCATTTTACACCCTGATACTTAGTAGGACTCTATTTTTTGTCATTAAAAAATAGTTAAATACATTTATTAAGTGTATTATTCTATTTGATCTTAGCACCTCAACTCTAGTTGGTAATATTTGTAATCTCTTGTTCTTCCAAAATCACTCATGTATTTTATATTCAAATCTGCTATTGATATTTTACAAACATTAATTTTAGATGAATATAAATGTGTTTTTTAGTCTTTCAATTCTTTAATTGCCATCACCAGGATTAATGCGATATCCAATGGATTTAAAAGACACTTTTGCAAAGAAAAACAAATATTTTCTTCTTTATCCTTATATTTTAAAATTTAAGATAATTTTTGACCAAAATAATTTCAGTGTTTTTTAACCGAATCTAACTCTAAAAAATCTAACTTCCACCATTTTTTAAAATTGAGTTTTACTCATATTTGATTTAAATTAAATATATTTATTAAATCACACTTTTTATTCATGTTTCTTTAACTTGACATTTAATATCTTTTACTCTGGCTAATCTTCTTACTGGATGTATTGGTCTCAACTTTGGCACATTATACCTAACAGAGTCGACTCAGTTTCGGAGCTGTCTTTCTTCATTTTCTGTCATATCAAATCTTTCCTGTGTTTTGAAGTTCAACACCTTCAGGCTCTTTTTCTTATTTTATCTACACAATTTACGTTAACGTAATAGCATACTGGATCCCTTCAACCTTTAAATAAGGAACAGTGTTGAATTAAATCTAATCATATTTGTCAAAGTGAAATCAATTAATTCCCATTCCATGTATCTCATAATGGTTTCATAAACTTTAGTTCGCAATAGAAGCTGATTACTTTAATTATTATCCTTACAAAAATATTTACGAATTTACTAATATTATCAAATTTAAAATTTATAGACGATTGTAAAACATTTTAAACAAGAACCAAAGTTGTATGTTTAATCATTTTTTTGAAATTACTAATACCATCTTTTTGGAATTATTCAACTTTAAATCAAAATTATTTTCACGTTTCAGCCTTTCTTAACAAAAAAATACCCTCTAATTTTTTTATGAAATATCCAGATTTATTTTCTCAAAGTCACTTGCCTTGTATTATATTTTTTCACCTTAATACTATTGATAATGACTTAGTCTTGATTCATCCCCTTATAGTTGTTATCAAATAGATTTAATGTATGTTTCGATTTTATGCATCAATAAAATTTTTTCTTTTTTTGAATGTACGAATTGTCCCACATTTTTACTCCAAGACTATTTTTCTTTCTAAATACCAAAACTCACATTCTCTAAATAATAAGCTTTCCTTTAATTTTATTTCAAGGTAACACTTGAATGCAGGCCCTTTTGACCATTTTTTATTGCTCCTAACATTTCAAAATAATTATGGTTGGAATTGTATCAATTCCTAATGAAAAAAGTTTAAATTACATTCACTTGATAATTACTTTCATTCTCAGACGCTTTGGTATTTTATAACTAAAATTTAACACATGGCTAAGTCGGTCTCATTTTCCATGAGATTTTGGTTTGTTTCAAATTAACATCACATCAAAGCATTCGAGACTAAAAGATTCTATCATATTTCAAATTGATCAGTCAGTTCTAGACAAAGCCCTCTCTCAATATTTCCAATTTTTGAAAGGTATATCTTCAATAGCTTTGATATTTATCACTGTGAAGGTTTTACTAATATTTCTTCCATTTATTTCAATGTTGTCCTTTTTGAAACTTTAACACTCTTTTACTACATTTAAACTATCGGCTCAAAGGAAAGTTGCAAGATAATCTCAGGCCTAATAGTTACTTCATCATGAATTTTAATGCACAAATTAAGTAATTTAATTACGCATTCCAAAAGCCAACCCATTATAAATTAAAAAATTATTTCGGTAAAATTATTCATGAACTTATTTTGAAACGAATCGTTTTTCATATTTCAAATTACCACGCATCTCATTAGGAGTTATTTAAATGATAATTACTGTTCCTAGTCTTCTAAAATATTAAAATTTCACTTATAACATTTGTTAATTGTTGCAAAATCAATAATTACTATTTCCGATTTTTAAAAATTTTTTACTCAATCATGAGTTAAGGAATTGAACCAAACTTAGTCCTGAATTCGCTAAGTTGTTTTTTTTTTGTTTTTGTCTGGCGGGACTTCCATTGAACCCAATGGTTTTGACTCCTAACGAGAATTTTAATGGAATAATCTCATCAGTAGAGTTTCTTAATTTTGTTGTCTTTACGTTAAAAAATTTCCTATAAATAATTTTTTTGTCTTTTTTTTGTCCAATGTATCGTTTTTTATAGTTTTTTAAATTGTATGTAAAAATTAACTTTCGATGATCTATGACAATAACCACCAAGAAGAGATCGAGTTTGTCCTTTTTATCGGTTTGATGCCCCTTTATACTGATCCATATTAACTCTTTGTTTTCATTTAAATTACACTTGAATGATAAATATAATCTTTATGTTTAGTTTAGTTGATACTCTCTTTTTTACCTTGTAATGATAAAATACTAAGTCATCCTCTCGTTAAATTTACAAAATAAACACTCATTTTTTAACATTAAAAGTAATAATTAAAAATGATTTTTTTGTTCCTTCAATAATTACTTCTGCGTCTGTTATTATTTTATTTAATGGTCAAAAATTCAACCCTAAAGGCGACAAACATAGCAAAATCCATTAACACAAAATCGATTAAACATATTCTTGCTGTAAAAATAATCATTCATACTTCTCTGATTTGAAATATTAAATGTTAATCGCTTTTTAAATTTGAAGTGTTTGATGTTGTTATTTTTTCCAAACCAATGTTTGTTACAATTTTAAACACAAAATTGTTTTTCGATTATTACTTCATGATTATTTTATTACAACTTTTCATTTAAATATTTTTAAAATACAGTATGATTATTGTTAGATATTTGCTGATATGGTAGGTCCCTCCAAAACTTATGCTAGTCGTCTTAGTTCTTGCGCTCCCAAAGCCAAAATTTTCGTCGAACCAAAAGCGGATCACAAATACTTGGCTGTTAGTGCCGCAAGTATTATTGCAAAGGCTCGTTGATTTTTAATTTAAGGTTATAAGGGATTACATCATACAAAATTGGAAGTTTTCCGAGAATGTTCCTGATAGAAACTTTGGATCTGGTTACACATCGGGTACTTGATAATTTAATTAAGACCCAATAACGATTAGTTGGCTTGAACGCGCTTACAACCCCAAAAAAGGCTTTCCAGACATTGTTAGGGTATCTTGGTCAACATGTGCCAAAATAATTGCTAAACGAACTCAGGCAACAATTTCTTGGTATTTTTCTTTTTTATTCAGGGGTAAACGTTCATCAACGTTATCTTTTAAAACCAAAAAGCATCCAAAGACAAAAGAATAGATTTTCTTCCTTGTTAGAATAGTCACTTATATTATGTGTAAAGACACCAAATACTTGTTGCAGATACTTTTCTTAATTAATCGCCATCATTCGATTGATTTTGTTTTCCTTTAAATTGCAGACAAGATCTGGCAAATGGTTGATAATTACAAATATAAACATAATAGCCTTTTTTTGCTGAAAATGAAAAATAATAAATATGTTAATTACAATAACAAGTCCGAGGCAACTCACGTGCCTATGAGACCCAAGTAGGTTCTCACCTGATCACTTCTACTGCCAATTATTCATCTGGGTACCACAAGCTTAGATATTTTTTAGATTATATTCAATTTTTTTGATCCCAAAATCATTTCGGTGCAATGGCGGTGTGATTTTTACAAAAAATGGTAAAGAAACCTCCCCATCAGTAAAATACACATTTTAATATTCCCTTAATTATTATATCACCGTATATTACTTTTTGACTTATCAACCTTATGATGGTTCAGGTGACCTTGAAAAATGAGCACCCGTTTCCGATCAAACAATGGAATGAGATATCTTTGAAAGGGTTTGATTCTTTTCGGAAATTTTCGCAGTTTTACTCCCATACCAAAGACCACAATATCTTCTCTTGAGGTGCTTTACCTTATTCTCTTGATGTATTTTTCTTAATTTTTTTCGTTAAAAAGTCCTTAGAGTGAAAATGGTCCAAAACTGTTTCTTCTGTTCATTTCTTATGCATGCGAATTGTCTAATATGGGCTATTTTCCATTGTTCAACCTTCTTGGTTTTGCATCTGAACCTATGCATACAGACATTACTCTTTACACATTCGATTTATTGGTTTCAAATTAACATTTTAAAAATTAATTTTTGTTCTTCGAAAAATGCACTAGATCGATTGTGGAAATTATCAAATCGAGGAGTATATGCATATTCGTGTGTAAATTGTGCGATTGTCAAAAATACGCCACTTGTGAGTCAAAACCACAATCCTATAATTTGTTTATCTAAAAACATGTAATGAGAAAAGCCGAAGATTAATGCCAGTAAAATGACTCATTCTGAAAACTAATTATTAGACGACAATTTACTCTTGTCCTGAAATTTAAATCCTTTGTATTTAACACTACCATGGTCAAAATATGAGACAAGGCGGTCTAACGGCGAAACATTCGTCAATCCAAAAAAAGACTAAAAAAATGATTGACTGAGTGGGTTTTGTTTAAAATTTTCGTTTCATATTTTTCGTCAAAAATTCCATATTCGGAATGGGATTCGTTTGTTGTTGGTCCAGAAAAACCAAATGGAAGTAGTCGTTATTTGTAAATCACTTTTGGCTAAAAATAAATCTACAAACAGTTCAAATCAAAATTTAGAGTTTTTCTTTTTTATTTGGGGTTTTGAACGAATCACCCATTTTTAATGTGTCACGTCAGTTAGTCCCCCAGGTCAAGTCACAGAACTTAATGTATCACCTTCGGAGTCATTTCATTGAAAAACATCTATAAAACATGGTTGTGGTAAACTTTGACCCATGCTGATTTGTGAGATTTCGATGTTTGAAAATAATCGTCTTGTTACCCTATTCTACTTTTTAAATTATTTCCTCCAGTGTGTCAAGCTTATAATCGTTTGAGTCAGTCATACCAGTCTAGTTAGGAGACTAAAGATCTTTGCCAGTTTGTTGACAAAACAAGAGAGTTGAGTTCATCGAACGTTCCTTTGATCTGGAGCCGAAAGGGTGATGTCAACATGCAGCATAAGGACTCCGGATGATACCAGGATACACCCAATGTCCCGTTTAAATGTTCCCCAATAAATGAGAAAATTCAAAGAAAAAATCAAAAGAAATGCTTGACGTTAACGCAGAGTTTTTTGATCAAGAAACGAAAGAAATGTTCCATCTATACATTGTATGTTGGGTTCGTCAAACCGGTCACTTTCCATGAAAAGTATTTTGTTCGAGGTAAGAGATGTGTTAAAAAAATTAAAATCGATGTTTTGTGAAGCTAGTCATAGGATTTCAAAAATTTCAGCCGCTGACTGGTGGGAAGTCATAGTAGAACCGAGAACTCTTTCAGAATGATGTGAACAATGTCCAGCTTTACCAGGAACTGAATGACCGCGGAAACATTAAACATGTATATTTTGGTGAAATTTAATGGCTTCAAACATTTATAAATTACAATATTAGCAGTTTTACGTCAATCAAAAGGATGAATCTACTACACAAAACAGAGTTTCCCAAAGTTGAAGATACGCATGACAAACAAAATTGACCAATGGTTTCAATTTTACTTCTTGATCTCTTTGTTTTTACGGGAGTGACTTCAGAAATAACAGATAGACATTAGGAAAAAATTTTTAATGAAAAAATGTAACAGAACCTTTGTTGACAACCCAACTATTGTTGTGCGCAGAACATTCATAGTAACGACAATAACTTTGTTCAAAATGCAGTAGAAGTGATAACTTTGATGATGGTACAGTCCCTTTTCGGTGGTGATGACCAACGAAATCAGGTAACATTGATTCAGAAGGATTTTGAGTCAGTCTAAAGTTCCAATACATTTTCCTTTCAAAATAGTGGTGAAATAATGCGTTACCTGCTGAGATGATTTAGATGTTTTTAAGAGATGTAAAGTTTTGGAGTGTTTTTAACTGCTAAAAGTCATTCAGTAGAGGAAAGAGTTGAAATACCTTTTTATTGCATCTTGTTTTCCATGTTTTAAATTTTCAAGAGAGGCCATAATTTTTTGGCGCATTCACAAAACACTCGACATTGGTGGTGAGTAAGCGCTTTAAGGGTTCAAAATATTGAAAATGTCCACAATATTGGAGAGCAATGTCACCCAAGTAAATGTCAAATATTAGAAAAATATTTCCAGAGGTCGATTTTTTTTATTAAAGCACTATTTATTTTTTCTTAACTCAAACAATTGGTCTAACGAGTGGGTGTAATCATTATTTGATCATGCTAAGTCCTATTAATGTTGGTGACTGATTATGTTTCATGCGATGGGGTGTTATATAACGAAAATTGTTGAGTTTAAATTTAATAAAATCAACGATTATAGTGGGGCTAATAAAAGCTTCACCAATGCTTTCATCGAATTATTTAGGGGAAAAATTTTCAGGTTGAATTGAATGGAGGTCTGTGTTCACAGTACTTACACTACAAGTTCAACAAAATAAGACTTTTGTCCGTTCATAGGGGCAATGTGTGAGTCATTGTCCAAGAAATGATATCTGGATAAGTTCATATTATTTGTTTAAATCATCAACGACTGTGACGATTTCTTCGAATTTCCATCCTGGAACTATCTTGCAAAACATAAAATCTTCAAAAGTTCATCCATCTTTTAAATAATACAATCTTTAACAGAAAAAAGCTGACGTCATGAGAACTTTCATATTTCGAGTCTTGACCTGATTTTTCAAGGCGGTTAATTAACAGGTTCAGTACATCGTCAGAAATGTCCCCATTTCGCCGCCTGCTGTCACCGTTTAGAGAATTCGAAGTCGCCTGAGTTGCTCACAATAAACCTTTCCCAGTTAATCATCAAAGCTAGAAACGGTAAAGGCGGTGTGGACTCAATGGTAACTGGGCAAGTCTTTTTCAGTCTTGTATCTAAAAGACTACTAAATGTTACGCGGGTGATGCCCTCGCATTGAACGTGGTTTGAGTTGCTATTTTTCCTTTAAGTTTAAGATAATGCTTTTGTTTCTTGAAATATTATGTAACTTATCAGGTGCATCAACTTCTTTCGTGATTAATTGGCATTTCAATTTTTTAAGATTAGCGATCATTTACGAGAGAGTTCGCATTCATGTAAAAAAGCTACAGACACGCATTTTCTACTTCCGTTATTATAACGTATGAAGCATACGAGTGCTTAGGAACTGCTTTATTGTTTTTTTTGGCAGAAATCCATTGCGATAAAATATCTTGATTTCTTGAAACCTAAATGCTTTAAAAAATATAAATTGATAAAAAACGCGTTTTATAGTATTTTGAGGATATTTTTGCACGATGTTTAGTCTGAACACTTATTAAATGGCCAAAAAAAATAAGGAACATCGTGTGCTTTCGTTTAATGGTAGTCTACTTAAGTCTCAATGATCAGAATTTTGTTGAGCATTTTTAAGTAAAAGGGAAATTTTTAAAATATCAGCCTAATAAATAATAGTTACTGGATATGGCAATGAATAACAAGCAATTGTTCATTTGTTTTTTTCATGATTGATGAGATTTGAATAGCAATGGCAACATTGACAAAAAAATTGTATTTTGTTTAAAATCTACCTTCTCAAACCCATCCGTATGATGTGACTACCAATAGTGGGCCCAGACCACATCTTGATAAAACTCCATTATTCAATCAACAATTTATAAATTAGTTAGTCGATTTTCTCAGAAGTTAAATAACTCAAGAAGGTGAGGTGAAGTGGTTTTTGAAGACTCATCGTCCATATTATAATTAATTTGACATATTCCTTTTTTGCCAAAAAAATTTCCCATTCAAAATGCATCTAAGAGAGTGACTAAATTAAAAATCTTTAACTAAAAATAAATGTGAGAATGACGAGTTTGGTGGAAAATTAAATTAAAAAAAGAATACTAATTTATGCTTAAATTATAAAAAAAATCTACTGAGTGTTAATCAATGAATATTCTTTTATTAGAGCTTAATATTACAATGAAATAGATCACCAGAATAATATTGGGAAAAAGCAATTGTTAACTTTTCTGTTATTTAAATTATTGGAGACTCAGGGCGAGCTAAAGAGAAATTATTAATTGTTAAATAAGAAAAAAAGAAAGCCTAGACGATAACGGACAGTCAGATATGCAGTAAATATAATTTGCGACATTTTTCTGACGCATGTATTTTAACGCGTGATTGTTAAAAAAGGTGTTTCTATGCCAAAATTGTAAACAGCTGATCAAATGAACGAAAATTAAATAATATCTATTTTTTCTTCATAAAAATTAATTTTAAGAACAGCTTTTTTATTCTGGTTCAATCCAAAGAGAATTTTTGGGTGAATTGTAAAAAACAAAAGAGAAATAAAACATTCGTAAGTTGCTTAACAAATTGCGCAAAGGTCTTTGTTGGATGTTAAGTGTGAAATAAAAATAGAGGTTGGAATGATACATGCTTTACTTAAAACGACGAAATAATTTTTTTTTTATTTATACTTTGGCTGAAGATAAAATGATAACTTAAATTTAGTTTAAGTCGTAGCGATAATTGGTGGAAAAAAAACACAAAAAATGAACAAATTTAAATTAATTATGGCAAGAAGAAGTAAAATTATTATTATTAAACAAAGCACAAAGAAAAGGGAAATTGAACAGAGTAATATTCCTTTTTTGTTTTGAGTGACGCTTTTACAAGGGATAATAGAGAACCCTGAGAATGAGAGAAAACATTATCAGAACTCGATAACCATATCTAATAGATCATAATAACGATTTTATACAATAATTGACTAATTAAAACAAGATGATAAATATTACAAGTTATTTACATAGACACTGAATTGAAATACATTAGTGAAGGTGAGGCGTGATACGGTTAATTCAGTCATTTTTGATGTCTAAAATATCAATAAATTTTACAGAAAAGTTTTTAACCTGGTTTTATTAACTTTCAAAAGAATTTAAAACAAATGAAAAGACTTAAATCGAGGTAGAAAATTATATCAAAGGAACAAATAGGGTGTAAATCATTCATTTTTAAAATAATATATCATGAATCGGGATTTGAATCAAAACAATTTTCTCGCATAATTTCGTTTGATTTATGAAGGTTGCTGCAGGATTTGTTTTATTTCGTAGACTAAATACTTCTACAATTCAATTCCTAGTTTTAAGGGCTGCATATGGAAAATATCATTGGTCTCCTCCTAAAGGACATATCGAACCAGGTGAAACTGAAATCAATGCCGCTATAAGAGAATTATACGAAGAAACAGGAATAAGCGCAAAAGAAATTTCAATCGATCCAACGTTTAGAGAAGTTCTTGAATACCCAACTGCTAATGGACCCAAGCGCAGTGTTTATTTTTTGGCTCATGTCTTATTATTCAATCAAGAAATTACCTTGTCGGAAGAGCATGCATCGTTTAAATGGATTCGACCAAACGATGAGCTAGATTTTCTTTTCCACGATAGCACGAGGAAATTGTTAAGAGACGCCGAAAGCTATATAAGAGAAAAATATTAGTTATATTATGTTTTCCTACTCTTTTATAAAATTTTATAAAATTCTTGTCCGGTAAATTCATCAAATTGAATTAACTAACAGCATGCGTATCAGTTAAACAAAATCCCACCTAAATTCAATGTCTGAATACATTTCGAAAAAATAATACAATTAGCAATATTATTTTTTAGTTTAAAATTTTTTGGCCTCTAAAAAACATATTGGCGTATATGCGTTACTGGTGTTGTTCAATCTTTTATCTTTTTTTGACAATTATAAATTTAATTTGAAGTTTTTACAAAATAATTAGCCGCTTTTAATAAGGTTTGTTTTATTCTTTTGATTATTCGGTTAGAAATAAAATTTGATCCTTCAAATCATACTTCTCTTTCATTGCATAACTATTATACATTGTTTGGAGAGTGAATAAATACTTAGATTTGGAAGGTCGAACCAGCATTTTGGCCTTTTAAAAAAATAATGAATTGATTAAAGAAATCCATTTGCATTTGCTCTGAAGAATAACATCAATTCCACTTTTTCAGAAATAGGATTGTTAAATCCCGAAAGAAAAAACTCTACCTAATTTTTTTATTGTATTAATAAGGTTAATTGGAAACTTAAATGCGACATTTTTAACAAAAAAAATGACATTCGACAATCTGGTTATTGGGTAAACCAAGCATAAATGATCATAAAAACCCTTTAAATTTTCTATTTTACCAACTCTCATGGTAAAATGGATATTTCGATCACCAAAACAATATTGAGTGATAAACTATCAGAAGAGAATAAAATATTTAAACCTAAATGATTCTTTTAAAAATTTGGAAGTTAAAAAATTTATTTGTAAAATTATTTTATATGAATATTAGTTCAATTTTAAGGAAAACGTTCCGATCTTTGAAATCCATTGTGATAATTATACCGATGTATTCCGAAAGCGTGCTACTCAATGTCTGTCGCATTAGAAGGAGAAAGAATATCTGGCGATTCTGTTAGGAGCCAAAATAGTATTATTTTGCTTAATTCAGTTATGGCCGCGATATCAGTGGCCAATATTATTAAAAGTTCATTAGGCCCTGTTGGACTCGATAAGATGCTTGTTGATGATATTGGAGTATTTTTATTTAATTATCAAGGATGTTACAATAACTAATGATGGCGCAACAATTCTTAAGTTACTTGACGTTGAACATCCCGCAGCAAAAATATTGACTGACTTGGCGAATGTTCAAGATCAGGAAATTGGGGACGGAACAACATCCGTTGTTATATTTGCTGCTGAACTGTTAAAAAATGCTGAAAAGCTTTGTAGGAATGGACTTCACCCAACTTCGGTCATTTCAGGATACCGAATCGCCTTAAGGTATTTATCTAAATTTAAATTAGGGAGGCTTGTCGGTACATACAAGAGAATTTAACTATTTCTCCTGCCAAACTCGGTGAACACTGTCTAATTAATGTTGCTAAAACTTCTATGGCATCAAAAATTATTTCTTCTGAATCAGATTATTTCTCAAAGCTCGTCGTTGAGGCTGCTAATATGGTTAAAAGCGGTACAGCATCTAAACCCCAATGCGATATTGGAAAGATTAACATTTTAAAGGCTCATGGTGGGAAAATGCGAGATTCTATTTTCGTTAAGGGTTATGCTCTAAATTGTACCGTCGCATCTGAAGGTTTGCTTTTTGTCTACTAGGCATGCCAAAAAGTATCAAAGGAGCCAAGATAGCTCTTCTCGATTTTGGTTTCCAAAAAGCCCGCCTTGGAACTGGTGTTCAAGTCCTGGTCACCGATCCTTCTAAGATGGAAGCTATTCGAAAAGAGTCTAATCTTTACGTTATTTTTAGGGAACTCGATATTGCATTGCGTAGGATACGCCTTGTTCTTAATTCCGGAGCTAACGTTATTCTATGTACTGGAGGCATCGATGATGTTTGTCTCAAGCCCTTCGTCGAAGCTAAGGTAATGGCTATCCGCCGTGTTACAAAACTTGATCTTAAATCCTTGGCAGAAATTACTGGAGGTATAGTTTTACTTTAGTTCAGCCACTATATGTTTGACACTTTCAAATATGGATGGTGATGAATCATTTGAATCTTCTTTTCTCGGGCATGCTGATGAGGTGGAGCAATCACCCGTATCTGATAAAGAGCTCATTATTTTGTCAGGGTGTTATTATTTGTAATTTAAAGCACAAAAAAGCATTTCGGGGGTTCTTTTATTCTTCGCGGTGCTAATGATTATTTATGCGATGAAATGGAACGCTCAGTCCACGATGCTCTATGTGCAGTCAAACGTGTTGTCCAATCAAATAGTCTAGTTGCAGGTGGCGGTGCGGTTGAAACTGCCGTTTCTGTTAACTTAGAAAATTTCGCATGCGAAATCGTAATTATTGTCCTTATTTAAGTCAACTAGAGAGCAAAATCCAATTTTTGAGTTTGGGAATGCTTTGTTGGTTATTCCCAAAACATTAGCGTTAAATGCTGCCTTAGATGCAAGCGACATTGTTTCCGAACTTCGGGCCTGCCATGCACGGGCTTATAATAACCAAAATACAACTGATAAATGGTTCGCTTAATATCTAATAAAAGGAGTGGATTAGATTTATTCACCGGTTCTATTAAAAACAATATCGAAGCTGGAGTTCTTGAGCCTACATTAGCAAAGATTAAAATCCTTAAGTTTGCCACTGAAGCTGCTGTAACAATTTTGCGCATAGAAGATATGATTAGACTTACTCCTGAGAAAAGAGAACCCAGGGAGCATGAGGATCACTGCTGTTAAATTATTTTCAATATCTACTCGTCATAAATTGATTTTATTAATTCAATTTAAATAAAAAATTTTATTTTTATTTAAAAAAAATCAAAATTACATATTTCAGTATTTTCTTTTAACATTAACATGACTTTAACTGGTGCTCATTCTTTTAAATTACATCTCAATTTTCGCTTTCACAAATTTACACAATGTTGTATTAAAATAGTCACCAATTTGGTTGTTACGAAAATTTTTTGATTTTAAGAATGTAGTAGTTTGATTTAAAATCTTTAAAAAACAAGACAAAAGCACTTTTAAGATAAACGCTTAAATTTTTAATGTTTTTTAATGACAGAAAATTTCAGAAACTATCCATTTTTCGTTGCAAACCAGCTCCTATAATCGTATTAAAAAAGCCCAAAGTATGATTTCTCCCTTTGGAGTTTCGTCTCATAAAATACAAGAATGTTGTAAATTCATATCTGAACGTATTTATTGTCAATACATTCATGACAAATTTTAAAAGTTTATCTATTTTCTTAAACATGACAAGGCTAATTACTATTGCAAATTACGAAACTTCATACAGTAAAAAACATCAATCAACATTGCTTTCTTAGCCAGGTGAAGAGTCACTACGTATGGGGCTGTTTAAAGGTTTTCATTTGACTGATGAACGCTTATTCCGAGAATTTTATGACAGACTCACGATATGCCGAGAGCATTACCTTGAAAGAAACATGATAATGAGTATTTATTGCCACTTTATTTTCCTTCGAAATTCCCTAATACTAGAACATAAGCCTGTCAACGCATTTGCTTAATTCAACAACTCAAACATTATTGTCATCAGTGTTTTGTATTACTCGTGCATCTGTCTTACGATGTTGCACGTATGTTGCAGAATTTGAAAATAAAGAAACTGATGTAAAGTTTTTTTTACTGTCTGTCTTTTCGTTTTCTTCCTCACTTGCATACTTTGCCATCCCAATAAGGTCTTATTAATCAGTAAGTCCAACGGAAAATTGATGATACAGCTTATGTGTACTTTGATCATGTCTAGAAATCCTTTTCTTGGAATGATGCAGTCTAAGAGCTATGCTACATATCAAAGCATCAAATAAACAATTTAAACTCATCTCTTTGTTTGGTGTGCAGGCATCCTTCATTACCATGCATCGGCGTAAAACAACACTCATGTCGGCATTGTGATTCCTAACATAGCTGCATCTTTTCACTTTTACATTTCAATTTATGCTTTGATAAAACCCGCTAAGCAACGAATCTAAAAAACACGGAGAGAAGAAACGGAAGATCTCCATGCAACTAATTCATAAGAGAAAGTGGTATTTTGAGTCGTCGTGAGTGAAACCCTTAAAATAACAATCGTCCAAACTCGAGGTTGTTCTAATAATGGCAGAGACATTTTTTCTTGTTTAAGCAAATATCAAATCCTATCAAGACCTGTTATTTTCAGATTGTCAAAACACACTCCATTTTATATTTTGTGATCTAAGTTTTATCTTGAAATTGTTACTCATTCTCATAATCTTTTAACATTAAGATATTGTTTAAAATGTAATTTGATTGAAACTGTAACCAAATGCTTTGGAATGTCATATGATCTGGAAACGAAAGAAATCGCGCTGATGAATAATTTCTGAATCGAGAAATTTCTGAGAAATACTTATCTATAGTCTTAATATATGTTAGCATGTCAATTGAATATTCTAGAAGCTAGTCCAAGGCTCCTAAACTGTTATTTAAAGCGTGCGTAATTAGATATTTTAATCTTTATTTTTGACATAACAATATACAACGTAATTTTAAATTTATTTGCCTCAAACATAAATGAAAGTTTTGCAGAAAGAACTAAAAAACGTATTCGAGGGGACAGAGAATTTGAATTGAAACCTCAGTAAATATGTAAAATCAATTGCTTTGACCTCAAGGTTAAAAAAGATCCATCATCAGTTAAAAATCTCAAGAATGATTTTTTAATATCTGTTAACTATTAAATACACACAAGTTCTTTGAATATAGTGGGAATTTCAATGGTAGCTAAAATGCATCACCATATCATTTTGCGTCATCAAGGGGTTCTATTTTTTGATGTTATTTGTCAGTAATTTGGGAATTACCTGCGCACGAATGGTGGATTTTATTCATTAAATACATGTCTTACCTGACTAAGTCACTGAAGTTCGTCCGAGACGCGTTATGGCAAGAGTCGAATTAAATATAAAAAAGTAGGGTGGCGATTTGACGAGGTAAGAAACATTGAAGAATAACATTCATAAAAATAACATGGCGAGAAGTGAAATCGACGTGGTAATAATGGAGAGGTGGCGAAGTCAGATACGAGGCCTGTAAAAGTTAAAATCTTAAACAAACCTGGATAAAAAAATTCAAATTTAGAAAGAATCATTTTTATGATGATTTTAAAATATTAAATTTTCTTATCCAATAATGTAATCAAAATTTTTCAAGTTTCTCCAATTGTTTTTGTAAATTTTCTTAGGAATGAAGGAATGGATTTTTGTGGTTTCCTCAGAAGTGTTTTTAACCAGTGACTATTTAATTTAATATTGTATTTTGTCAAAAATTGGATTTGTTATACTGGCATGGGAGTTATATTTATTTTCTGAAATGTAAATATCAAATAAAATCAATTAAATGAGGAGTTAAAAGCTAATTACGTTTAAAGTAGATTTTAAAGATTATAGAATAAAGCTTTGAATAAGAAATAAGAATATATAATAAAAATATCTTTAGTCGGTACATTAAAAATAAAAGGACACGAGCAATCAAAATTTGAAAAAATTGTAAAAAATATGATCAAGCTAAAGGAGTTCAAGAACACTTAGGAAAATAGCAGTGGACGCGTCAGAAAAAACAGTTTCGTCATTGAAGAGAAAATACTAATGTAATGACATTTTTAGAAAAGGCACTCGCAAAATAGGTATATCAGTTTACACTTATAATATCTTTAAGGGAATAAATATCTTAATAAATGGTGATAAGCTTATCATTTATGCTAAATGGAAGGCTGATGTATAAGAGAACAATTTTATTAAGTGATTCTCAAAAAAAATCACACCAATAATTAATTTATTAAAAATAGCAATAAAACTTTTTTCTTGGATAAATTCTACTCTCGAGTTATTAGCTTGATAGAAATCATTTATATTCTTGGGATTAAAGGTAAAAAACTGATGTAATTTAGGTATCTAAAAACAATTGATTTGATAAAGGGGAAGAGAGATTTAGAAAGGAACAAGTGTTGTGGTGAATTACTACGCTTGCGTTAGATTAAATTACATATTAACTCATGCTTATCATGACAACAAGGATAAGTTTAATGCTTAATTCTAAAAATTTCTTTTCTTTTAGGTTTAAAATATGTCTTGACATACATGGTTAATGATCAATAAAATCCAAATAATTAGAAAAACTTAACAGTATCAATGAATAACATGGGCTTTGGCATTATAATGCAAAATTCTCATCCTTTTAAGAAATGTTGTTATAGCGCGAAAACTAATATTAAGCTTATTTTTGAACACAAAATACATTACCTAAGATTCTAAAATAGTGTGAATGCTTATTTATATTTTATTCGGTTTTTTTAGATTTCAATACGTAGTACTTTTTAAATTAAATTGAACGAAAATTGGTGCAATATATGCAAATTAAGTGCCAGGTTCTTCCTCAAGGCTTGAGATTCAATTTTATAATTTTTCATAAATAATTAATCATTGAATATTTTGATTATTTTTTTAGTGAGACAAAAATTGTTTAATTATTCATTTTAATTGATACATACAAATTTTTGAGGTATTTATACAATAGTATATTTTCGTATCCCTTAATCCTTAAATATAAAATCGAATAAAATTTTTATTATTATATAAAAAGAATGGTTTGTATACTTGACTTATTTTGTCTAACTTACTTCGTAAATGCTTTTATTTTTATATTCCTTTGTTGAATATCGTTACATCTCCTCTAGCAATCTAACTAAATTCATTTGTTAACCCATATTCCTCCAAAATTGATTTTTTAGGTTTTAAAAACCTCAATTTTCAATACATTTCTAATTATAAAGGCGACTTTGTGGAGAGTTTAGTTTTTACTAAACATTGGAGGCCCCTGCTTACACTGTAAAATTAATTAATTAAATCCCTCACTTATGATTGTTTCGATTTTTTTTTCGCCTATCAAATTATTACCAAAAAACCATATCTAGTTTTCATGACATATAATTTTGATAAAAATTTGTTTTTTCGTATCAAATGAAAAATATCATATCTCTGAACATTTTCAGAGGTTGTTCATAGTTTAAAAATTAGTTTAGATTTCTCAAAGATTCTTTTCTGTCATGGCATATGATAAAATTGAATAACATTAACCTCATAATTTTTCATTCAAATCAACATTATTAGTGCATAAAAAAGTACGACATAACAACTGTCATGTCCTTCTCACTTCCAGTTCTTTTCAATTTGACAACAGGACTAAAACAAAAAAATTAAAGAGTGGAGTGAATTAAATTTTTACAAATCATAAGATAAATTTATTAATTTAAACAGCAGCCAAGATGATTACCAATATTAAGAACATTTTCAAACCATTATTCCAACAAGAATCAACATCAACTTTTTAAAATTAAGATATTTCATAAAATTAAAAAATGTTATTTAATAAAATGAAAAAAATAAATATTAACAGAGAAATGTTGCATTTAGGTTAAGTGCTAAGATAATTTATAGGTAAAGTTATACATGTCGTTTTACATTTACCCATTAACTTCTTTTAAATATCACAATTTATTTTCAAATTAAAAAATTGAGAACAGAAAAATAATTTTTAAGAAATTAAAACAAAAAGATTACAAGGCTACTCCATTATTTTGGAAATTTATATCCTAACCTTAAGTGTCTACAAAAATAGGTAGACCATCATTTATGTTATGTCTTCTTGACTGAACATGAAATATACTCTAGAATCACACAAATAATTAATTTAAATATAAATAGTCGATATTTGACTGTTGTTATATAAATAAGCTGAATATTTTAATATGATCAAAAATTAATTTGTTTATTAGGAATATCATATTAATAGATCATTTGATAGCTTTTAAATATTCCTTTTAAAATGGGTCTAAAAATCCTTTTGTTGATTCTCTTTATCGAAAAAATAACACCGCAAGGAAGTGGACCTTCCTCAAAGGTAAAAAAATGCAAATAAATTTTTTTTGATAAAAATTCTTGACGTTATTTAAATTAAATAAACAAAACTATTTTTTACCATTTTATTTATGTTTAAATCTGTTAAAAGAGTTTTTCTTAAATTTAATTATTTTATACTTCACTGGAATAAAAATTAATGGCCTACCTTAATTTGTTAATTAAACTGTTTCGTATAGGGTTACAAAATCTAGTTTTTATTTAGTTCATAAACGTATAATTAAGGGATTTCAAGCTCTGCCAAAAAAAGTGTTCCTCATCAAATTATAATGGTTTCGTGAAGCATCCCAATCAACATATAGCACGCAAAAACCGGCCCAATAATGTTTTGAATATACGGCGTATACTTTCATAAAATATTCTAACATGATAAACTAATTATAACATCCTACAAAAGTGAAAACACGTCATTTGACGACTACAAGGAATGCTTATAAATTAAATTTAACAATTATAAATATTTGCATCAATCTAAATTAATAAAATTTTTATCCATTTTGATCATTTTAAAAAATTTTATTCGATTATGTGTTTATTTTCGCTAAATAATTCCAACATTTGGAGAAATATTTAAATTAATGTCAAATATTTATTTGGAAGTAATATTTAATAAATTTTTTTAGTATTTTCTTTAAAAAATAATGACATAAAAAGAACTCTTTTAATTTTTTATTCTGCCTTGTCAAATAATAAAATTATTTCGTTTCTTTCAAAGGTCTCTGGGTTATAATTTATTTTTTACAAAATTCTAATAAAGCATTTTTTTAATTTAACAAATCGAGCTTAAGGCGATTTTTTTTTATTCAAGGGTATTTATCTGTTGGTGTTCAATTTCTGTATCTAGTATCATCCCTTTTTTTTACCAATATTAATTCGACTAATTGATTATTCAACAAAATTTGTGATTTTATAAATTTTGGAAATTTCCAATCCACGCTATTTTCGAAGATTTAATTAGTGAAAATTGGATTTTTAAAAATCGTTCCGATAATTAAGACACTATTGTTAAAAATTCAGAGGTGTGATTGTGTTTGTTCGTATTTAAATATCACCATATAATTAATTAAGCCCCGAACCCAAACGAAATAAATAATTAATCAATTAAATTTTGAAACTTTTAAAATAAAGCTAAAATTATCGAACTGATTTTCCTTTTTACTTGATAAACTTTAAATAGCAATGATTTTGAAAAACAACAAAATTTACAATTATTATTGTTATCGATACTCTGAAATTTAAATTGAGCAGAACAAAAAACTGAATCAAAATTATATGAATCGAATATTTTTTTAGTGTCAACATTTTTCAAAAATTATGCCCTTTATTGCTACCGGCACTCTTTTGCCAAATGAGGTAAACAAAAGTCACAGTTAAAAAAAGATTGATAGTAAACTACAACTGAGGAAAATATTATCAAATACAATAAATAATAAAAATACTTTAAAGGAGTCGAGTTAATTTGTTAAACGTTCCATTAAAATACAATGCAATAAACTGTTCAATATTTTCAAAGTATTGATTCTGTTTGTTATTTTTGTTATTGCTTTTAAAATAACGATAAAAAATAAAAAAAGAGTCTTTAAAATATTAATCCATATAATCTGAGAATTCTATTTTTATGCAAAATTATCGAATTTCTTTCTCTGAGGATAGGAGTCGACTTCTCAATTATCCACCAAAATTTTATTTTTCCCATCATGAAACCGATCTTAAACCGTACTGAGTTAGAAATGGAAAATTATTAATCACTTATAAAATAACTCTTAATAAACTATGTTATTTTATTTATTAAGAGTTCAATGGAATTGATGTTATTAACTTTTAACCTAAAGCTCTGTCAGTTTTATACATTAGATTAGCTACTTAATGCGAATTAATATTTATAAACATACTCTAACTATATTTCTTTTGTAATTTTGTTATACTATCATTATAAATTTTAACTCGTATGAAGTTATTTGATTTTAAGAGCCTGAAACGTAAAGAGGCAAATTCATAAAAAATACTCTGTTTGTTGATTAAAGGTCATTTTCAGGGCCAACACTAAAATGTGTCACAATTCAAAATTTATCGAATTGCTTTTTTCATAATTCATAATAATATATATTTTTATTTAGCATCATAAGTACTGTTACAGAACACGACATCTTTGCGTTGTGAAGAGAAGTAAATTTAAACGCCCCTCATTGAAAATTACGTCACTCATATTCGCATTTTTTATTAAGAATTTTACATTAGCATCTTTTCTAAATGTAAATAACTGAAATGACTATCATCATTAACATAGTATTCAAATTTAAGGGATCTTATTTTACTGTTAATATGTAATATAACCTATATATCATAATTTTTGATAACAAATCCGATTCACTGAGGTTTAACGTAGTTTGAAAAAAAAATAGTTTCATTTAAAAAACGAATATCATAATTGGGTGAATTTCTATATTTTTTGTATTAAGTATTAAAATGATATTTTTCATAAAACTTGAATGAGCCTATGAATTTAACATTTAATAATTGTGATGTTTAACACTTTATCGACTTTTCCGTCCTATTTAAAAAAATTAATTCTGATTACATTTTTAATATTTTTCTTGCTATATCCAAATTTTTTTAAAAGCCTTAGGCAAAAATGAAAATCAGATTTATTTACATCAAGTTTTTGCAAATAAAAGCCTTATTTTTAACTGACTTTGGACCATCGAAAAAATAATTACAATAAATTTTCCATAGTTAACAAAACTGTATCCTAAAAATTTAAAACTGTCTAATTTTTCTACTAAATTACTTCTGTTGCAATGATGTCGGGATATCTTAATAGTTTCAAAATGGCAAAGCACTCATGCCTTTAAAGTAACAGAGTATTTTTATTTAATGATTAAATTTGGTAGTTTTAATGCCCTTAAAATGACGCATACCTCGGAGGTTAGTGACCATAACCCTTAATATATTTTAAAGCAAATTTGTTAGAAAACCACATTATTGTTTCATAAAAACTAATATTTAAGCAAGAAAATCGATAATTTTTGGCTCAAGACTTAGTAATATTGTTTCTCGTCTTTTTTCAGGAATTACATTCAGCTAAATATAAAATTCTAGCATAAAATTTGCCTATAACGTAGAACTAAACTAAAATTCAAGTTTATGACTAATGTTCAACACTAACAATGTGGGACACTGCACTCCAAAAACCCCAAACTTTTTTTTTGCTGAAATTATTAACTTTTTATTTCAAGTAAGATCATGCGTTTTGACGCCTGACCGACCATATCCGTTTCCGGCTGTTATCGGGTTAATTTACAGTATAACCTTATCACACCCCTTCATAATCTTTCGATCGAAATGCTTAACCACGTTCTGCTACAGATAATTTTCTTTAATAGTATGTACCACTTGGATTAGTCCACGTCGCGATCTCACTAAATTTGCTTATATGAAAACTAAGCTTACACTTGAGAAAGTCAGCATATGGCTCGCAAAATGTTTTTGCTTAACGTGGTTTTCCTCCTTAACCATTTATCCAAATCTACATTACTTGCTTACAGCATTGTCGTGATGGCTGTTTTAGTTGTTAAGTGTTTATATGGTTAGATTTACAAATTATCGATTAATTTGTATTAAGAATTTCCTCAAAAAACTTTATGTTGACAGAAAGGGTGGGAAATGATTCAAAGTAAATTTAAAGGACTGATAAAGTAAATTTTACAAGAATGGAGTTTTTTTTACCTAGTGAAATGATCGCAATATTAAAAAAACACAACACTCACTCTCATTGTGTGACGAAACCATTCAAATATGTCAATATTTGGTCAGCAGCTATTGAAGTAAATTAAGTTTTATATAATAATGGGTTTGGTTTAAAGGATTTTGGTTATATCGAATTAGAGTTATTCTTCACATTTGTGGTTGAATACGCGCAACGGTAATCATTCGATCATGTAATCAAGTCCAGTTACACTTTACATTACCTTAATAGTCCACGGCCTGGAGAAGTATAACACCATTGGTAAGGTTGAAATTGTTTGGGTAACCAAGTAATACTACAATTACGACCAGTATTTTAGGTGGTCTATTGGAATAACAATCCCAATTAACTCATTTTTCTTTGACAACAGAGTGATTTTTAGCTAATTGATTTAAAAAATTCTTCAAATATTTTTTAATTTTCTTTTTTTTTTAATTTTTAGATATTCATATCTGTTTCTGTCAGAATCAGGAGATATTCAAAAATGTTTTTTAGTTACTTATCCGCAGTTCAATCGGTAATATGACGGTGACTGTCAAAAATAGGGTTGAGCCCTATTCGTCTTCAATCATTCCGCTTATTCATAACACTGATAATAAAAATATTATAAGAATGGATTTTAACACAATTATAATCATAAAGAAAAGTTATGAAGTAAGTTTATAATTAATATTTTAATATATTAGAATTGAAATTTTAGCTATTCTTTGCATAAATATAATTTTTAGTTTCAGGGAGTTACTATCATGGTATGGAAAAAGAACAATCCTAAAACTCCATTGATCGAAGCAGTTCTTTCTAAAATTGAAGATATAAATGAAGATTTTAATTTGTATGATTCTAAAAAGGATGGAACTATTCGATTAAAGTAAATTTAAAACTATAGTAAGAATCCTAACAAACACGTCAGTAAATAAAACGTCATTATTAACTCATTGGGGCAAGGAAAAAAATTTTGATAAAAGTTTTTTGTTTTATAAAATTAAGAGTTTAAACTTTTTAAATGCACCCATCAGCCCGACATTAATTTTCAGCACTCAGTTTTGAAGCTACGCATATTCTCGTGTCATGTTTTATGTTATACCTTGATGAGTTTTAATCATATAGAAGTATGAGTTATGATGATGTTAGTTTGAAAAAATTCATTACATAACAGTCAATATGAGTTACCGAGATACTAGCAATGATAAAATACTAAAATATTATTTAAATATAAAACTTGTACGAAAGATAAAAAGCCAAAGCACATTTTTGTCATACACATTTATTACTCCCGAAATTGTTGACGTCCTTTCATTAAAGTATTTTAATTTCTTAAATCAGACTAAGAAAATATTCCCAAAATCAAATACATGGACAAGAAAATGGTAGGATTTTTTCTCACGTTAATATAAAGGGCATTAATTTAATTTTTAAGGCGTAAATTAATAACACTTATATTTAACAAATTCTTTTTCTAAGGTCATTTCCAATAATAAATAGCAGTCCAACATGTCAATGGCTGCAAGGTGACCCTTAGTTATTGTTTCAGCGTGGTTTCTACCACATCATTTTCCTTTTTATAAAATTTTTTGACTAAAAATCCATTTAAAATTTTGATAAGTGCAATATTTATAAAATTTTTTACTTATGAAAGATTTTAATGGAATAAATTGCCCATCCTCGTTTACCTTACTATTTAAACTCTTGTTTCAATCAAATTTTCCCAATTATCAATTTTTCCCTCTTTTTTTACACTATCATGACCAAGTTAGTTCTCTATTTTGTTGTATAGCTATAAATAATTTTTTAAAAGTCAGCTTTGTGTGTAGATATGATTAGGAATCTTTTCCTTACATATTGTAAGTTTTTTATAGTAATAAGTGGAAAATAACCCTAAACGCTGAAAATTGTATTCAACACAAACAAAGCATTAACTATTTAATAACGTTTTGGGTCAGAAAGTAAAAGCTTGAGCCGAGTGAGTTTCAAAAGATAAATATTAGAAGATAAAATAGCATTAAAAACTGGATTAAATATTTGATTGAAATTTTTTTTGTCATGAGATTTTTGATATTATCGGAAATTAAGGAGAACAACTATTATTGAAATTCAGATAAAAAATTTAAAAATGTCTGATAGAATGTGTTTTTTATCTATGGTTGACTAATTTAAAATGTCAAAAAAAAATGTTCATAATTTCACAAGCTTTAGTCGTAACATTTCCTTTTTTAATTTTAATAAAATAATTTTATTTCTATGATAAAATAAAGTTATTCAAAATTTATTATTTGTTGTATAGTGATTCGACGTTTATGAGAAAACACCAAAAACACCGAGTACTCGACACTTAAAAATATCCATGATTAAAAATATTCTCTGCAATTTTTTTTAAAGTTAATTTATTAGCATTAAAGATACTTTCTAACAAGATTTTTTTACACAAGGGATCATTTTTATAAGGCAACATTAATTTAATTACATTCTTATTCGTTTTTATTAGTTACGACAATGAACTGTTTGGATATGATTCTTGAATTTCCACTGGTAAATGCAATTATCAAACGTATTCTATTTAATTCTTGGAATTAAAACAGAAGAGTTTGATCGTAGAGTCTTTTCAAAATTGTGTGATTTTGTTTAAAGTTTTTATTGACCTATAAAATAGAAAAAGCCTCTTTGATTTAAAAATTTATCATAAGTGAGTTAAGCTCTAATATATATCAGAAATATTACAATAAATATATTATTTAGAAATCTAAAAATTTATGTCAAAATTAAGAATTTCAACAAGATAGATAAAAATGGAACTTTTTAAATAAAAACGAATGTAAATAAGGTAAATAATTACCATTTGACATTGACAGCTTTTTGAAATTCCAATCATTGTTTAAAGTGATAGAAATGAAATTTTTATTTGTTACATTCAACATTTTGAGATTCTAAGCTTCTCCTCCACGATCAACTCTTAAATATCTATCTGGTGAATTGACTATCCTTTCAGTCGTTTTAGTGTGATTGATATCAGTTTGGTAGGATTTGCAAAATCAAAGATTTTTGATAATGTTTGATAAATGAGAAGAATTTATTCTCTCTCTAAGTGTTTATTGTGCTTTACTTGATGCAATTTTTTTGTTGATTTAATAATGCAATCCAAACTCTTCGTTCTTTTTATATTAATTATCGCGATATTAGACTTATTTTATAATTTCCATAAATTTAACAAAAAAATTCTAAATAAAGACCACACCAAAATTATTAGACCATTTCGTGCAAAAATGCGTTCTGAATGCAACTTGTTTCCTTGGAATTCCTTACATTTTTTTTTTCTTATCACAAGGGCTAATTGAGTACCAAAGTTTATTGACATAAATACTTATGATTACGACAAGTGTTCATCCTTGCCATGATACAGTGACTGTTTTTAAATCTACTATTTTATTAAACTGTGCTATTTTAATGTTTGATATTGAATTCAAAACTTTCATGTTACAGTTTGTAACTGATGTTTGGCTCGTAGAATCTTGCTCAGCCAGGTATAAAAGTTATTGCAATGTGAGTAGAGATCCCTCATTAGATGTTCTTTTCAAATGTTAAATACCTTCTTAGGATTACACAGTATTTCATTTTATTCTTCCCATACATTCAGATTTTATGAGTCTTTACAAAAAATGATTTTTTATCGTAATTTTACAATTTATCCTTACCCAAGGTAGAATGGGCTTCGAGTTAGTAAGGAGTCTCAGGGACAGTTGATGGAATGTTTTGAATCTTCAAACTGAAAAAGAAAATAGGTTCACAAATAAATGCAAATAATAGCAAAAAATTGATATCGCTAATTTTTATTAATAAGCGAAAATGCTCAAAATATAATCAATTCACACTCACTTATTAATCATGATGATAAATAAGAGGAAAAAAAAATTTTCGACAAAGTTTTAAAAACTATATTTATTTCCTAAATTAAAAAAATTACGTAAATGGATTTTAGTTCATTAACTCTTTTTCTTCAACAATTTTATTGTATTATTAGATTTACGTAAAGATAAAACTCCTTTTCCTCTATATTTAGCTTGTTTTCATAAATATAGTGAATATGTATTTATTATGTGACTAAATGTCTTTTTATCGAAACATCATTTTTTCAAATTTAAGGCCATTTTAAGGCTTTTAGAATTAGGTAAAAAATGATATATTTCTTGTCCATGGATAGTTATATTTGACTATGTAGGTAATAACTAATTCTTTTAATTAATGAATTTTTCGATTCTATCAGAATCATTTGGTTCACAGTAATATTCGTCTGTTTCCTCTCGAGCACTGAGATACTCTATGTCTCATTAATATCGTTCTTGTGCAGAAATTATTTTCACCTTTTTATCCACTTTCAAATATTTGGGATTTTTTAGGCTGTTTTCTGCATTTCAAAAATATGATTTTTTTTTCTTATTTATAATTACCCAATATTGTTTCCTTTTACCGTTTTTATCTCATTTTTTATTTTACAAAGATTGTTGATAACCTGACAATAAACGAGCTTCTTTTTTCACCAGTCATACACTCGAATAAGGGGAGGTAGTAGTGCTATTTACAAAGCATAAAATTTAATATGAATATAATTTTGTATTTTAACTACTACTATCACATCGAGGTACTTTAAAAATTTTTTTGAAAAACAATCGACTCAATATACTTTGTGTAACTTTTTAAAATTTATGCTTTTATCACTTCTCAAAAATGAAACAGCTAAACAGAAATTTTTCCGTTTTAAACACGATAATGTCCTTTCATAGATTTACCGTCTTTGAACCATTAACTGAAATTTAACTAGAAATTAGACAGAACCATGATAAGTCAATATGTTTTAAACATTTCGAACATTATTGAAATAGAAGTAGAGTTAGTTAACTTTTTTTATGGAAATTAGTGTCAAAATTGCATTAAAATTTTTTACTTAAAAAATTAAAAAAACACTTTTATTCAATTGCCCTATGTTACATGTCGAAAAACACCATAAGACCAACAAGCATCTGGACTCTAAACACCTACTATGAATTTAATTTAAATGATAAAATGCTGTTTTCCCAAACGTCTTACTCTTCGCAGAATATTAAAGTGTATGTTTCTAGAAGAGATTATATTAATTACCCGCGTTTAGTAAGCTTTTAGAAAACAATTTTAGCACTCCTATTTAATTTATATCTTAAATTTAAAACTTTAAAAATTTTATCTTCACTTTATAGAAAATCAATTTTAATTAAAATTAGTGGAAAAGATTTAATTTTATTCTTATTAAATTTTATTTCTATTAATATTTTGATGTAATTTTTTTTACTTTTCAATTTTATTTAACCTTAGTTTGTAAAAGAAATAAATGCAAAAATAAAGGGACTTGTATTGGTTCTAATTCATCAATAATTTTAAGCCTTGTACACTTATCTACAACGAACTATAAAATTTAGCTGCAAATGTTTTCCAGGTTTTTTTGGTACACGTTGTCAATATAAACAAAAATGTCACCGTTGTATACCATCGAGTATGGATTATTCATCTGTTGCAAAACCAAAGTGTCGAGCAGGTTGGAAAGGGAGCTTGTGTTCAATGAGAATATTAAATGCTACTTCGGATAAAGGTTATTTTTTTTTAAAACATAGCTTTCAATGAGAGCAAGGATCACCAAAAGCACTGCTTTCAATATCACTTCTGGTACGGTTGTACTTTATACTGCGTCAAGAAAAAAAACAATATTGTCTGTGCAAAAGATGAAGTAAATATTAAATTTTATGTCATTCTATAATTTTTACCGAAACAAAATCAAAAATTGAAAACTATTTTGCTTTTCTCAAATCAACTAATATGATTTGGTACTGGGTTTCTTTGTCAGTTCTTATCCTTGCAGGGTTGCTTTTTCAAGTTATTAGAGTAATTCGATATTTAAAATAGACTTTACGTCAACGCAGAAAATCTAAAAGATTCCTCTTTTGTAATTTTGTATTTTAACCAAGACTCTATCAGACTCACTAAATAGAAATTTCTACATTCTTCCTTATAATGTTTAATTAAGCTATTTTAATGATTTATTTTTCCATTTTTAATACAGAACAAGGAAAAAATTTTTTGTCGAAATATTTTTAGTCTTTTTCAATTGATATTCAGTAACGCTACTTTTGTAAAATTTTGTTACTCTTGACAGTTTAAAATTTTCTTACGAACCTAATTCCATCTTTAATACACTTACCAAATAAAAACCCATTTTACAATAAAAATGTCCTTTTATGTTCAAAACCCTCACAAGACGAGAATGATATTTGTAAAAATTATGATTAAAATCTGTGATAAATGGTTGGTAGAATTAGTTTACTGCATAATTAAGAAAGACAAAAAAATTCCTCATATAAACCAGGAAACTGTGAAATATTATTTTTGATTAATATTCTACTGTTTGAACTTCAAGCGGAATCATATCCTGCTCTTATTTTCTTTGGTTGATGTTCATTCTTCGTAGTGACTCGTGAATGACCAGTGAATTATCAGTCAAAGAAGGTTTGATTTTATCTATTTTTAACCACTTTTCATTCATAAGACTAAAATTTTCAAAGAGATGGGTAGTCTGATCAATATCAATAAGTTTATGGATTTATTATAAATTCTGAAATTTTATCAAATTTTTTAAGAATATACTTTTCGTAATATTTAATTATCCCTTGTCTTATTTAGATTGACAAAACAATCTCTAAACCTTATCTGCACTTTTCTCCATCACTTTAGTAGGACATGATAAATAAAGAATATAAAAAGTTAGAAATAAGAACTCAACTTAGTATGAGAAAAATCTCGTTTCATTCAATTAATTTCACTTAGAAATATCGTTGAGTGAGACTCATTTTGACAACAATGGAAGCCAAGGGGACAAATATAACGGAAGTCAGTTATTGAGTATCGGACAATGATAGAGCAGCTTAAATTCGACACTTTTGAAACAAAATTCGATCTTATTGTGAGTTCAATGGCTCTTTTTTTGAATAAATTTTTCTACATTTCGTGCCATAAAGCATCTTTGGTTATTTAAAAGAATATTCAAAAAAAAACAATTCATGATTTAGAAATTTCGTTTTTAGAGTTTTCATACTTAAATATCATACCATATTGTGTAGATTATTAAGGGTTTTATCCTAATTTTTTTATATAAAACACGATATTAGTTTGGTGTGATTATTATATTTAAATCGATCAGGAACAGTTGGTTGCTATCATCCCTTCCATCCTTGAACTCCTAGAGATCTTTGGTTTTTATCATGATACGTCTTTCTTTAGTTGATTTTTACAGCTCTACAACCTTAGACCTAAGTGAAAGTATGATGGTCTGATTGGTTATCTACCTACGAGTTTTGTTTACCATGTTATATCTATAGGGATTGGTACTAATAATTAGCTTAACCCTTTCCTTTCAAAGTCGGAATGGCAAAAGGCGTTTTCGTTGTAAATATTCATTTCTTATATAAATGATATCTGATGATACAAATATGCTATGAAAAATCAATTTCCTTAAAAAATAGTTAATTTTTCAAAAGAAGTAACTTTTACGACAATGCCAAACTGAGGAAAATAAAAAAAACTCTTGTTAAAAATGTTTTTTGCCACTTCGACTTCGCGAAAATTCGCTTATTTGTTAATTTATTAATATTTAGCCAATTCTTTAATTGCTAAAATTTTTTCAGAATTTTCCTTAATTAGAGAAATTGTGTTATGAGAATTCTTTTACTTTTTTTTCTTTTACGATGAAAAACTTTCGTGATCTCAGGGAGTTTATGGCGTTTTAATTAGCTGACTCTAGACGTTATTGTACGAATTCTAGTTTCTTCAGCCTGAACCAACCAACGATATAAGACATTTTTCCAAATCAAAAGCATTCATCGTAGCCTATTTTCTGTGTTATTTAATTTTACGCTTTTCTTGTCTTTTGATGATGATACTGCAATTTTTCTCTGCAACTATTCCCATTAGATCGCTCTTTCCTTCTAAAAACCTTGAAAACCTTAACTGTCTAATTCGTTATGTTTGTTTATGTGCAGAAAGTCATTTCTTGTGTTGAAATGATCTCAGCTATCGCTTTGACTGCGATAGAATATGATTTTGCTTGGTGTTAATATCACTCTTCTCTTTGATAGATACTCCTTAGGGGTGGACTCGAGAACATTGATGGATTCCTTTTAAGCTTCGGTCAAGAAATTGCAAATGTAAGTTTGAGACCTGTTCTTCACTATTCTTCAATTTTCAATTAAAACTTCAAACATTTTGCACTCAACTTGAATCCTTTCCTTCGAATTTTAAAATATGTCGACAGGAATTGTGGCTTATCATGGTCAAAAAAACCTTGATCAATAGGACTAGAGTCTCGATATCACATTGATCTCTTTTGTGATTTTCAAGGCCAAATTGCTGATCTGCTTGTCGCTTTGGCTGTGAACTATTTGGCAGTGTTATAAGGGTGCAAGAAAACTTAACCAATGCTTGTATTATTGTTTCTTTTTCCCCAATTTAAGATGAAGAACTCAAGCCCTAGAAGCTGCTGTTGAGGTAACTGAGAAATTAACTAATTGATATGTTCCTACCTTGTCATAAAAATAGGATAACCATAAATATTTGAGAATTTCTGAGTCTTTTATTCCAACGAGAGTCAATTTGTAATTTTAAAAAGGCTTGGAGCACCAACAATAAAACATTCAAAATAATCAACTCTCAGAAAAAACAGCCGATCAGAAAAATCCTTTTCTATAACACATGCAGTGTCCATTCAAGCTAGTCCTTTTTTGAGCGTGCCTGATGGAAGTTTCGTTTTGTGCATGCAAATACTGATTTTTTTGAATTCGATTATCGAACAACTTTTACGGGGAAAATTTTTAGCATTTTTAAATATTAACTGATTATATTAAATTTAAAAAGCTTAAAAAAAAAACTTACTCTTTTTAAATGACAATGCAAAAAGATGGTAAGATGAATTTTACATTTATTTGTATCTATCTGTAATAGAGTATATTTTAATTTTTTTTAATAGCATTGGGTCAATGCCATACTCTTATCATCACAAGGGTGTTCTGCATTGCTTGTCAGAGTATTGTTTAATCGAATAACATTCGAAAACATTGTAAATATTCGTAAAATAAAATGTAAAATAGCCCTAACACCAAAAATTAATTGAAAATAATCATTTTTAAAAAATATCGAATATTCACAAAAATCATAATTAGAAAATATGGCTCGACGATCGACAATGCCAATTTTGATGACGTCACAATTTGTTTTAAAATCGATCCTTAAATATCAAGATTTTGATTAAAAATTTAGAAAATAAAACTAAACAATTAAAATATTTGAATTATCATGTAAACGATTCGAGTGAATTGAAAGAAAATAAAATTTATCGGAAAAATATTTCGAAGGGGAATTTTATTGCTCGATATGTCACTTTATTCGATTAAAATCTAATATTCATCGCTTGACTTTTATCAAAAACGTTTACATTAAAAGATAAATTTCTTTTACGAATAAAATTAAAAACTTTTTGTTCACACTTAGATATGAAGAATCTGTCTGTGTTAAATTTTAACATTCATGGCATGAAATTTTTTCGATAAATTAACTTCGATTGGTATTTAAAAAGTACGTGTTTTGAGTTAATTATTTTTTTAAGTAAAATGATTTATAGCGATAGATTATTGGATGATTTATACAAAATTTGAACAAAATTAACTCGTAGTGTAACTCATTAATTTCATCCATTTATTTGCTCATCATTTCGAAAATAACCATTGTCTTCCCTATATGGGATAAATGAAACAGACTGGTTGAAAGGCAAACGCACTCCACCCTCGCTTATACCAAAATCCGTAGAATGAGTTTTTGGTGATATAATGATAGTGGTAAAGTAAAGAGTCAAAAAGTTTAATAAATTCTAGGACGCAACTAAAAATCCAGGGATACGAGGCTGGTAATTCAATGATGTTCGAATGTATCTTTACCTGCATGAGTTTGTAGTGATACAACAATTGAAAGTATCATTTACACACTATTAAAGCAGTTAATATTTTTAAAAACTTTAATGAAATAATCTCATGAGATTTTAAACTATGTCAAAACACACAAAATTATTTTCTAAGATGATTCAATCATTTAATTGATATTATATGATTCGTGTACACATAAATTGTAAAAGAGAAATAATTAGTAATGGAATCGACACAATTTTCAGTCTAAGGTCATGAATAAATAATTTAAAATAATAAGTTTTTTGAAGAAAACATTTAATTTTTAATTTTAATGATTTAATCATTAGTTATTAATTATGGCAATATTAGCCGATTTAATATTTCACTTTTGCATGTTCCAAGAATTCCGCAATTAGCTTCTAAAGTTTTTCTTGTCATTATAAAGTATTAGGGAATTTATCCTGTTCTCTTGTGGAAAATATTTTTGGAACTAGATTTGGCACTGCCTAATTAACTTGCTTTTTTTGCTCAATCCTCCATTCTCAATGGAGTTGAGGAAAGAAGAACAAGCAGACAATAGAAGTAATTGACTAAGAGTAAATTCTATTTTATTTAATACTGATTTATTTTAATAGTGACCGTGAGCATTGTTATTTAACTAAAATTAATCATAATTTAAGACTTTTAATTCCAACAGAAGGCTTTTTTATGTGATTACCAAAGCGGAATTATTTTTGAATTTCCATCGCGGGATTTAATGAAGATATAGTTATGGTTACTCATGCGTATAATCACTGGAACAATGGAATTTGACATCTTACAACAATCATAAAACACAGACTTAACAACTTCTTCGATCTTCTGCGGGTGATAAAAGTCAATCAAGGATGCATATCGAGGTATTTCTTTTCATACTTTATTATATTTAATTATTGGAGAATTGAAACTTTAAAAGAAGCATAATTTGATTTTTTTCTTGTTTAAATAAAGAAAAATGAGGGTTAAGGCTCTTTTAGATCAGTTTGTAAATTAAATAGAAATTTCGATGAAAACCCCTCTTATGAACCATCTGATAACCAGATCAATAAGCTTACAAACTGAAATTTTTCTCTATACAATAGTTTAGATTTAAACGAAAACTTACATAGAAGTATATTATTGTTTAGTATGAACTGGTGTTGATTTACGATGGATGAACACGCCACTCAGAATAAACATAATCAGCAAAAAATTTATTGTAAAATTCCTCAAGTATATAAAATAATCTTATCTTTAATTTTCAGCCCAGAAACACAGATAAAAAAGTGAAATGGAACAGTTTATATCAGAATTAAATACCTGGTTTCAGAATATTCCCAAAAAATTTGAATATTTTTAACCTTGAAGGCTAAAATTTTGTTTAATAAGATTGTAAAAAAGTAATGAGACGTAACAAATTAAGATTTTGGCTAGAAAAATTGTGTATTTATTAGATCAGCTAGAAATATTAAGTCTGATCGCCTTAATGCATCCTTTATTGCAACTTCAAACCAAAAAATAAGTAAAAAGAAACAAATCAATCAAATTTCAAAAAAGGAATAAATCTTTCATTTTTGAATTTCTTCACTGAAACAACGAAAAAGAGTAAAAATAGCACTGAAAAAATTATTTTTTCAAAAAAGCAGCAAAATACAAATATGAGGGATTAAAAAATTAAAAAAATATCTATAAGTTAAGTTCACCGATATAAACATTTTTGTCGCTTCCACAACTGGCAATAATAGGCTCAGTCGGGTGAAAGTCGACATCATTTACAGAACCCTCATGGCCAGGTAATTTATAAAGAAGGGATCGAGTGACAGAATCCCAGACATAAACGCAGCTATTTTTAAAAATAAGGTTGACCAGTCACCTGAACCCGATGCTATATACCTGCTATCAGGAGTAAAACAACATCGTAAAAGGTTCTAAATAAAATGTACTTAAACTTTCTCAAAATTGTGTGTGTGGCCGAAAAACATCTTAAGACATCGATCTCCTTCACAGAATGGGTATATATCCCACATACGAACTGATTATTTCTTTAGGTACCTGAATTATCCATGGAATTTGAAATAACATGTGCACCTTCTTTACTTAGTCTCACGCCAGTGACAGAATCAAGGTGACCGTAAATAACGAATTCAACCTTTTCTGCTCTTAGATCCCAGACCTGTTTAATAAAATATGATTTACTTTAATTTCATTATCAATTCCAGCAGACACAACTCGATCACCAAAAACATTAAAACAGCACGTTAAATTCTGTTTAAAGGGCAAAAAATACAGCGTATGAGTTTTCAAAAGATTTAACAAATTGCTTGTAGCGCAAGTCCCAGATTCTTAGACTGCCATCATCTGAAGCACTGGCTGCAAGTTCAACACCACGACCAGAAACTGAACAAGCATTCACATAAGCAGTGTGACCCTTAAAATTTCTAAGACGAGTTCCAGTTTCGTAATCCCATAGACCAACAGTTTTGTCAACTGATGAAGTAACCATTCGCCTATATCAAAAAATTAATTTACTCTCCATCAAAACTAAAACAAATCTCAGTAACGGCTCCTTTATGACCCTCGATAACTGCAATATTATCGCATTCTCCATATGTATTCCATATCACTTATATATACTTCTGCCTTACATATGTTACGATCATGACCAGCTGAGGCAAGAGTAGACCCAGATGGATGGAAACGGCATGTATAAAGTTCACCCTTAATGAAAATAGTAAAATACTTTGTGACCTGTAAGAAGCATGATCGGAGAAAGCAACGCTGATGTACGTTCAAAAGCCTAAAACAAGAGAAAAAATACATCATCCAGGTACTTTTTATTTCCCTGTTTATCTATTGATATTTCAATCCTATTCTCAGGTATTGATGTTGGATGTTGCACAAATGGAGCATGATTTCCAAGAGCAACTGTATTAACTGGAGCCATTAAATGTCGCGCATACGCGTTTATTTATTTATAAGACTTTAACCAACACACATTGTTACTCTGTTATTTTTAATGAATGAAAATTCTAAAATTTGGTTATAAAAAGGGCATTTTACTAAAAAATAACAATTAGACACATATTCTTTATTCTGAAAAATCTTCAACTATTTCTGACTCTCAAATCATTAAATACAATACTATAAAAATAAATTTAATAAAACACATTATCGATTCAATTTTAATTATTTTATTATATTTATTTTTTAATCTAAATTTTATTATCAACAAAATCAAAATTTTCGAAATCACTCCGGTATTTTCAGTGTATTAACCTTAACTCCTTTCTCGCAAATTTTTAAAAAATCCCACCTCCCTGACGAATAATTCAAAGTATTAGTAATGTTTTAGTGTTTAACTATTTTTCTTAACAATTTACAATGCATGAATATAAAATTTTCTCAATTTTAATAAAATGAGGTAGGGACTAAAAAGTATTTTGGATTTAGTTCAGTTAAAAACCTTATCACATTATTATTTTGATCGTTTGATCGGTAATAATTTTTTGACAGAAAGAGGTACTAACACTATTTTTTGATATAAATTGTTTTTTTGTTTTCTTTTATGGGAGAACTATCCAGAAAATTTTACTTAAAATAAGCGCCTCTAGGACATGGATAATACATGTTATGCAGAAATAAGTCTTATATTGCATTGCCTAATTCTTCTTCCATAAATACGATAGAAAAACCTTTGATTGTTTCTTAACACTAAGAATGGCAAACAGGCAACAGTTGATTTACAATTAAGCTTTGACCTCCCTCTTTATGTGAAGAAAATCAAGCTTTTATTTCTAATGAGTAGAATCCGAGTTTCAGAAAAAATTGACGCTGATTTTATGGAAAATAGGAGATATTAGATTATTAGTTGAAAATTTAAGCTATTTTTCATGTAAGAATACAGAATTATCCGACATCGCTTTGGACAAAAATAATTAATCCAATCATCCCATAATTTATTATTGCAGTCTTGAAATAAACTTTTGAATCAAAATAAAGCTAAAGACATTCAATGCATAATTGAAAAACTTAAATAATATAAGAAAAATCTAAAACTACTATTGCCATAAAAACACACAAAATGCAGTTAAAATTTCGTTACTTTGTTTATTCTTTGATTTTTCAATGGCTAAAAATCTTCTGAGTCTTTGTTGTTGAATGTCGGAATTTGATTGTGATTTAAGAGCCACCATCATTGACTTGATTTTTTCGTGATTAATCTAGCAAAATAAGCAATGCATCAAATATCTACTTTTTCATTATTACTGCCGAAAAATGACCAACGTCTAATTTAATCAGAAACCGCATTCTTATACAATAATTTTGTGCAGTAAAACTAGAATTTTTGATCGTAAAAAACTTTCATCACTGGGATGTAATTGAGGAATATCTCATTTAACTTTAATAATTTAAATCAAAAAATGAAATGTTACATCACTGAAACAATAATACTGTTTAACCAAATTCCATTAATTAAATAAAAGTGTCCGATTTTGTTAATCATCGGAAAAGATCTCCTTTTCATTAATTATTTTTTAAAAATTTGTAAATCTTGAGCCGATAAAATTTTAAAATTTTATAAGTTTTTAACTCTTTTTTGATCATATTAGATAAATAAAAAATCATGTTTATTAAAAAATTAAAACCGATTATTAACAACGATTTTCAAAGAATTTAATAAATTGGCTATGCGCAAGAAAAATAATGACTTTTAAGGGTAAGGAAGGCATTAAGTTTTTAACTCCAACTTACTGTGTACTTATATGGAAACGAATCTTAATACTTTTGTGCAATAAACATCTTGATTTTTTTCAAGTGTACGATTGTCACTTGTAACCCAGGAGTACTAGAAAAATATCTTCAGGAATATAAAAATTTAAACTTAAATTTAAAAAAAAAATCAGAGCCTTATTTATACTAACGATAAGGCTCGATTTTATAAATTTGACGGTCATCGAGTAAATCATACTTTAACACAGACATATTACTTTTTGTTTTTCACCGGTTTATTTCATTAAAAAATGTTAGGATTTTAAGCATTGATCAACATGCTATCGATATTTCTATTTTTGGAGGATTCCGAATGTGTTTTTAAAATTGTCCTTAATCATTTTGCCATATGACAGACTTACGAAAAGCTTCATGATAAATAAGCGAACTAAATCTTTTATCTTTTGAGAAATTTTTCTAACGTAATTTTCATTTAAAAGGAAATTTTTTTAAATGTTTAATTTTGGTAGTCAAGGAGTTATATTAGATAATGGGGTTCAGTCCATACATGGGACTTGCACGATATCGACCGGGCTTTGGGGTTTTATCATAAAAACTAAAAAAATAGAAGAACAGAAAAAATTTTTTATTGATAACTCATATTAATAAAACCGAAAAAAGGAATGAATTGAGTTTATAATACTTATCCAGTCTATTTTTCTTACATTAGCTTCGTAACAAATAAAAGTAAAACTATAAAAATTACATGATATTAAATGGTTTCAAAAATGTGATAAATGTTGATTTTTGAAGTATTTGACATTTTTATTTTGTTTTTAGAGCATGAATTTGACTTGAATTTCATTAAATTTATAATTTGAATCACGGGTAATGAAGAGATGCGTTACAAATAATTGGTCGCGGTCGAATAGTAAAACTGCCAAAAATACATTTATACGATTATTAAAAAAACATATTTTGATTATAAGTTATTAATTTTTAAAAATCCTCACTAGGAACTTTAAATAAAATATCTGTTTAGCTTTTACACATTTTTGAAATTTTTTGAGTCACTTTGAAGTTTAAAAATGAGTATGTGTTTGAATAATGTGCAAAATTAATTATAAATTAGGAAATGATTAAAAAAAGATTCTTGTAATTTAATGCTTTTGTCGATGCTACTCGGTGAAGGCAACCTAATTAGCACCAATGGAATCAAAGTTTTCATGTGGTCGAAGGAAGTCTTTAATTTCTTCTGTGAGAATGATCAGTTAGTATAAAAGGAATAAAAATAATGAGTTAAAATGATATTACATTGTAGGTAAATTTTTATGATTGATAAAAAATAAATTGAAGCATTTAAGTTTTTTACTATCCACAATTTATTGTGAATAGTTAATGACTCGCGATCGAAGAGATCATTACTTTCCATTTTTTATTACAAACATAGAATATTCGTTATAAAAGTAACATATGTACACTGAGTTATAAATCAATTGGAGAGTTACTATCTCTTAGTTAAATTAATTATAAAAGGAATAGGGCGAGTTTTTGATTTAATTAGTTTTAATTTTTTATTCCTTTATTAAAAATTAATTTAACTTCAATTTAAATGCAGTTTTTATTGTCAGCTTACCTCAGACCAACAAGTTAGGTATCTACCCAGTTTTTAAAGTTTTTAATGGGGTCATGAACAAATTTAAAATAATGGAATTCGATTAAAATATATTTATGGAGCATAAAAGCAGACAGTGTATTTTAGTTTTTCCATGCTAGTTTTGTAAACAAAAACTTGAAATTTTGATACGCTTTCAAAATTCTAAAAAAATAATATTTTAACAATTTTGAATTTCCGGTCCTAATAAATATGAGTTGCTAGTTTATCAAAAATTGAAAGCTAAGTGTATTTTCTAATAAATTTTGAATTATTTTAAGGAGAGGATTTGTAATTTTTTTTCTTGAACAGAAAAATGTGTTCTAATTTGATTTTTACCAATTGGACATTTGCTATAAAATCTAGCGACGTGTAACGACATTACAATGGCTGACTTATCACACCAGTTTGAGAAAAAAAATAAAGAAAAAATAAATTTACAGGAAGAAGTTGAGGTTCTTTCGCAAAAAATTTTTAAATGCATCGAAAACGAAAATGAACAATTGTCCCACACTTTATTTAGCACTTTCAAAGGTAAAGAGCAGGATACTTACAATAGACACACTAAATAACTTTCTCGAATATCCTCATCTTCTTGATAATAATCTTCGTGAAGTTTTTCTGTTATTCAAGAATTTATTTTTATGAAACTATTTAAAAGTGCTTTGAATGAAAGTAATCCCGATTGGATCAGATCTTTTATATTTGATATAATCTACGAGCTTGTTTATGTATGGTTCGTTTTTACATAGTTTCGGGGTGTTAAAGTTTCTCTACGATTTATTGATCATTCGGAACAAAATATTTGTTTAATACTTAAAAAATTATCAGAATTCAACATAGAGGTTATATTAATTCTTTTTCAGTATAAAGAAAAGTTTTTTCTTCTTCTTAACCTTACTTCGATACTCAAGGCTCCTGTTAATATATTTGCTTATTCGGATATCGACATTATTTACACTATTAATGATCTGGCTAAAGTTTATTGTATTTTAAAAATTCAGAATTTGATTGAAAATTCACCAAATATTTTCGGAATCATTACTTCGCTATTTTTAAGCACGTAAGAAACATTCATTATATTTTACACCCTAAGCTTGTTATTATAATAGATTTACCACCAAAAATCTATTCAGATGACCTTTTTTTTCTATATTTTTTTAATAACCAGCGTTTTCGTTTTCATTTACGCTGATTAATTATCGCATTAAGGACGATCATGCTTATCAATTTTATATTAAAGTAACTCTTCTTGCATACCGTACTTCTCGATAGTACAGATTTTTAATTCTTTTTGTTTTGATTATTAAAAAAAACCTACCAAATGTCATACTTCTTCTTCAACGTCTATTTTTGCCTGATTTTATATTTTTACTGGTACATTCCTAAATTATAACCTACTCAAAAACTTAACATCGACCGACTTTAGCAAGATAATGCTGGTGACGAATATAAGAGATAGATTTTATGTAAATATATCCCTTCTTCAGTGGTTGGTGTCAAGAAGCGAGAGAAAAGAAAACACGGTTATACAGGGAGTTTGTTTAAAAACTCTTATTCCTAAGTTCCCTCTTTTTTACATTTAATTTTTTTAATTTGAAATTTTCTTTCGATGGCAAAATGTCTAAAATTTAATACACTTGAGAGAAACGGATCGTCAAATTACTCGTCTTCCTTTGTTAAAAAACTTGTTTTTAATTACAGAATAGATAAAAACTCTGTTTTCATTTATTTATAAAAATGATTTTATTTACAATTTTTTCAAAGGTCTTATCTCTCATGGTTATCTTTCTATCATCCTATATTTTCTTTTTTCTTTAATTTTTTTATACTCCCCCTCTTATTAAATTTTTATTTTATTTTATTTTTCTTAAATAATGCATATTTTTCGTTTCCTTAATAATTCCATTCTGTTGCTACCCAATATCTTATTCTTAATTTTGTTTCAACTCTATATATTTTTACCCTGTTAGATTTTAAGGTCCTAAATCTTTCTATTTTAAGTTTTTAACTTTACAGCTTATCCTATTTTTATTTTTCATCTTTACCTTTTTTTAACACACGAATAATTTTCGCTATTCTTTTTAACCAAAAGTAAAATAAAATTTAAAAATTTAGAATTTAATTTAAACTAACAAAAGAATTCATGATTTTTTATTTTAAAATCAGTCAAATTTTTTTATAAGGATCGACTTTTAGCGAATTTCAGTTTTTTTTTTCTTAACCTGATTTTATACATGCTAAATCAATTAATTTTTTAAAAAACTAATATAACTTCACCGTATTCATATAAGGTAAAGCCTCTTCATTTTTTACTAACAACGTTCAATTTATTTAAAATGGCAATAAATATATGAATTAAACAATAAAACTCTTAAATCGTTTTTGTCTATCTTACTATCCAATATTAAGAGACTAGGCAGACATTTTACCGCTTCTTATTTACACTATAACTTATGTGTTTTAAATTTTAATTTTTAAGTTTATATCTAAAATTACTATTTTAAGCCACTTTATATTATTGTCTTATCACAATACTATCGTTATCTTAAGTTTTTTACGGTGGCTTATTTTAATTATTTTTTAGTCTCTTTGCAGTTAATATGCCTTAATTTATTTTACATTCTATTTCAAGTTATATTTATCATTTTTAATCTAGTCTGTTTTCAAGAAAAGATGTCGACCAGAAAACATTTGATGATTTTTTCGATTATCTTTTACAAAATTTAAAACTTTCTGATGGTATTATTTTCTTTACATTGAACATTCAAGGACCATCAACACTGTGATTGAAATCTTGCGCGTTCTTGTTTTAATTTTTTTTTACTTTAGTCTCGGTTCTTTAAAAGCTTACCAAGAGTTAAATTAATTTCAAAAGGTTTGTTAATTTGATCATTTGCACATGTTACCATGTCTCATCTTTCGTGTTTACCAAACATTGCTTCTATAAAAAGCAATGCAATACGAAAACATCTTATAAAGCTGTTTCAAGTTTAATTAGTCGTTTATTTAGCGCATTTGTTTGGTTTATCTTGGACCTGCATCCTCTGCCACAATTTACTACCTTCCTCTTGAAGTTTATTTTTTTTAATGCAGGACTCCATTAATTTTTCTCCCAATTGCTCAAATCCTGAAAAAGTGAATTATATACTTGGTTAATTGACTTATATTATTAAGGTCTGATTTGTGTATTGGCAGGAGATAATTCCTTTGAAAATCGGTATTCATGCAGCAAAGGGTTTTTAATTTTTAATTGTTTAAGGCTTGCACGCATTGCCTTACGTTTGAGTTCAGAACAGCGAGATCTCATTATCAATGGAATTTTGCTACTTTTTGAGTAATAGATCTTTTAAATTAATTGAAAACCGTCTCATTCACATTGGCAAGCTGGTATTTTGATTTTTTTTACCAGTGTGTCTTTGTCTGGCAGAATTTGCAGCAAAGGGCTCGTGTAGCATAACTCAATTTAACAAAAGTATTTAAATTCTAACCAGGTCTTAGTGGTGTACTACAAGCTCTTCGTTGTGAAGAGCAGGCCTCAAGCGTAATTACTGGTACCAAGTTCCTTTATTTAGGTGCATCAGTGAGAGATTCAGCCTGCTATACAATATGGTCATTTGCTCGGTCGTTTCACCCCTCTATTCTTAAGCCGCATATTCATCTTATTGTTCAGTAGTTCCTTTATAATTTCAAGTGCATTGATTTCGACAGCTTTATTTGATACACAGATCATCTGCCGAAGAGCTGCCTCTGTATAAACCTTGTCTTAAACTTAGGCAGCACTACAAGAAGTAATAGGCCGTCAAGGAGATTTTCCAAATGGGACTCAAATCGCTTCCATTCTTAGTTTTCAAGCAATCGCTAACGTCCAGAATTGTTATCTAGTATTGAGGTTAATTATCTATAACAATAAAAAGCGTTGCCATTACCAAGTTGACCAATTGTATTGATGATATCGCTCAAAATCTAATTAATTTTAGATTAACTAGCATTTATAAGTGATTTGTGATTTTACATAACAGACACATTCGAAAATTAGCTAGTGAAACCTTAGGCTTACTTGCTAAAAGTCACCATGGTTATTTTATAAACAAAAGTTTTTTATTTTCTTTTTTTTAGTTATTCCAAAATTATTTGGAAATGTGTCTCCCATCTTGTCTGAGAATTTCCTTCTTGCTCTCTTAGAAGTTTTTAAGGGCTTACACTCCTCATGTTTTGACGTGTAGTCATTAAATTTTGAATAAAGAAACAACAGTATTTTCTCCTCATATATCACTCAATTATGTGACATTTCTCTTTCTGTAATTTTAAAATTAAATTTAAGATTTTAACAGCAAAATTTTCAACGTAACAATATTTTTGGTTTAAGGTAGCTTCTGCAACAATGAGGCCAAAATATTTCTACGTTCTTTTCGCTTTTTATTTTAGAACTGACGACCATTTCCAGTCTATGTTTTCAATCCCCCATAACTTTGCAATATTTTGGTTCTTTAACAATGTTATTAGATCGCTGGTTCACTATTGTTACCAAATATTTAAACCATCGCACAAAATCTGTTCGAGTTTGGTTGTTTTCTTACTAGAACCTCGCATTCAATACACTCAATGCTCTTTATGCTCTTGAAACACCCTGTAAAACATCAGCCTTTTTAGGTTTTTACCTCTTTGATCTTAGGGTTTTATAATCGATCTAAACATTATTTGAAGGGACCTCCTCTTGACAGGCATTCATTTTTGTGTTATTAGAATCGCTATTTACTTATTTTTAAAAGTTGCTTGGCCATTCTTTAAAGTTCTTCATATTGAATTAGTCTTTATTTATTTAATTCAGCTTAATAAGTTTGTTGATGATCTCAAACTCAATGACTCAGATCCAATTAGCATCGAGACTCAGATCGTGTTGACTCAACTCGTTTCTGTTGTATCCCTCCAAACTGATTTTCATCATGAATTAACTTCAAAGCTGTCTGTTTTCGATGCGATATTCCAAAGAATATCTCAACATTTGCTTAATTTTACGTGCACATCATTTGGAGATGTTGCCAGAGAGTTTTTGTTGCTTTTTAAACAGATTACGCTTGGCTTCTCTTCAAGCTTCATCCACTTTGCTAAATTTCACGTTATCACAAAATTTCATCTGCCAAATGAACCAGTTCTGCTTCCTCATAACTTTAGTGTAACACCATTTATCTATGCTATTATTCAACTTGCCTTTGAGCGTGACGATCAGGTCAAGTTATCTGCGATTGCAACTCTGCGACAACTTGCTAACATTAACTGGTATAATTTATTCATAAAACAAAGTTTACACGCAATCAAATTTCCTGGCTTTGATGTTTTAAAATCCGTCATGTTTATTTTTTTTAAATATTTAGTATTTCGACCCCCGAAGGATTTACGATACCTGAATCTTCTACTCTTGTTTTACTGGAAAATTCTTCACTCCACCGTCCAATTTTAACTGGTCTATTATCAAATTATAATTCATGCAATGTTTTTATTTCCTTTAAGAAAAGCGAAATAAATATCAAACTTTCATTTCCAGTTTAATAAATTTACTTGAAGATCGAATGTAATTTTTCAAATTTATCAAGGGATTTGGCATTATTATTTGTCGATGTCATTGAGTATTTTTGTATTAATCTTGTGGATAATGAGAGGTTGCCTTATTTTTATTTAGATTGATTGATGGTCTTATTTATCTTTGTCATTCATTGCTAGACTCTTCATTGTTGTCTCGTAGTGATCAGGATTATTCAATCACTAGTTCATCTTTAAATCGACTCACCAATTGCATATTTATCCTTATCAAAACTATTGTTACCAATTGTCGAATTGTCTCCAGAATCGTGGCAGCAACATTCTGGTTTTTCTGTTTTATTATTAAGCTTACATTCGCTACGTCCACTTAGTCAACACTTATCAGAAGAAATTACAGCACTTTTTACTTCCCTTTCATCTCATGACTTTTCTCAGGTTGCTTAACCATTTAATAGTTAGGTTCGAAAAGCAGCGCAAAAAGCTATCTCAAGGGATTACTAATGCACTCTTCACGTTGTTACTAATTTTCTTGTGTTTTTAAATCAAATAAAATTCAATTTCGTTATTAAAAATAATCCTTTTTTGAATTAATTTAAGAAAGATCCTGCTAATATTTCTACACCCTGTTCTTTCTATAATTAGGAAAACCCAAGAGGTAAATTGTTCTTATTATTTAAATACGCAACAAAGTTTTATAAAATTTTATATATTGATAGTTACCATATCTCTTAAAAAAAATATCAGTTTGTGTTCAAAGCGTCCACCTTTACCCTTGACGAAACCTCAAATACAAGTTCATCACTGCTAGATTTCCTTGTCAATAATATGTTGGACCAGCTCATCGACATTGTTGACCTTAACCTTATATACTTGCTCCTAAATTACTCACCACAGTTGATAATCCAGTAAATTTAAAAATTGACTTCTGGGTTGTTAGAGAGTTAAAGTGATAAAAACTGGTGTTTCAGTCGAAAGAAGGTCAACTGTCGCCAACGCATAATAAGCTGGCGAATTCATGTAACTAGATGTGGCTGTTAATAATTTTATTTAAATATAAATTTAAATATACGGTTAAAATCCATAAAATTCACTAAATTTGCTGCTTTTAAAACGAGGAGTCTCGTAAATTATGGTACCATGTGTAGATCGTCTCCCTAGGACACAAAGGTTTTTAACCTTAATATGGTTACTTAACAAAAATTTGTTCAGAAATTTTCTCTTTGTTTATTTCATTAAAACAATCGTCTGATTAGATTAACTTTTGATCCAGTCCATTACACTGAGTACTCCTTGGAGTTTTCTGATTAATTTAGACGGTCTGATATCAACGGTCGGTTTTAGTAAAATAATCCTCGATTCTTCTTTTCCATATTTGATGTTAGTTTCAGTTGAGGGTAGTCAAAATTTTGAGCTCTCAGTATAAATATTTTTTTAAAATGTTGATTTCTTATATTTTGAACTATTGACTAAAAAAACTTAATAATATAAAATAATACATAGTCTCGTATTATCGTTTTCCTTCGCCAATTTTAGCTTTTTTAATCAAAAACACGATAGAATAAATTGATGGGTTGTTTCATCATTTTTTTTACTTTATATCGATATTTTTTTTCTCTATAAATGCGACTTTTTATATTACTAAAAAAAGTTATAATAATACCTAAAGTAGTCCATATCGACTAAGTGTTTAAGCAAGCAGAGACGTTAAATAATCTTTTTATCTCAAATATTGATTTCAATGAAGCTATTATTTTCTGAATGCAATGCTTCAAGAAGTTTATAACCTTGCAGTTTGAAACGTTTTTACTCCTTGTTTTGGGTTAAATCATACGTAGCTCTCATATTTATTTAATCAAAGGAATAAATTCTATCTTCATTAAAGATCAAAAATAAAAATATATTATCGTGTAAGTTTTTCGTTTTTCTAAGCGATCGCATAATGTATAGGAGGAGGGCTTATAGACTGAAATTCATAAGATCTACCCATTTGTTTAATTTTTTCGAACTTGTAACATCATCGTTGTATAACAATGATTTAGCCTTCTAAAACTTGTAAAAACCTACTTTGTCATCATATATTTTTAAACGGGGATAAACTCAGTCAGCGTGTTTGAAAAAATTAACCATGAAACTCCATAAAATTAATAAATAAAAAAAGCAAAAATAACCCGTCTTCTTAATGGTTTTACTCTTTAAGAAAGTTTTGCGTGGGGCAACAGTATGTTTATGTTTGCATATTGCCATGAATCTCAAAAGAGCCTGCAGTTAAATCAAAAATCTCTAAGGGACTGCTCTGTGTCTCTGTTATAGTTTTTTCGTTACCTTGTTTTTCAGTTTTTCACCGAAAAGTTCAAGGTTAGGTCTCTCTATGTATGTCAAAGAGGTAAGTTGTCACCTAAAAAATAGTATTATTTTTCGAATGCTTATTGAGAAATTTTTGTACCACTCAAAGCACTGACATTTAAATTATCATCAAAATAATTAAACTGTTGTCTGATTATTTTAGTCTAGACAATTTATGGCTATTTTAAAATGAAAACTAACACCATAACGTAATTTTGGTGCTACTTTTAAGATATAAAAAGAGGAAAATCATTCATTTTAATATGTAAATTCAGAATTATAAAACTGGAGTATATAAAAATTATGAAAAAAATATATATATTTTTTTAGAAAACAAAAATTTTAGAAAATTGAACTTGCCAACATTATTAATGAGTTTAATATCCTTTATTTCTTTCTCTAAATGAAAATCAATTAATTATCTGACGGTATGATGATATTACAATGAAATACTGGAATGTTTTAAATTACTGTTTTTTATGTTATTTTGTGTTACGTTTGGCGAGATTCTATTATTATGACCGAAATTGGTAGGATGCTCTAAATCTGAACGACAGTCTTTGAGAAATCACAGTGATAGCAGATTGATTCTTCTCTTTTTATTGAAAGGAACATTTCCAAAAAAAGGGAATTTTGAAATTTAAAACCCTTTTGGTTGTTCATTTAAAAAAAAGCGTTAGAATTTCTTACCTGTTTACGGATAGTATTTCGGTAATTGTATTTTTGTCTCAGAGATATAACAGCTAAACTCGGTACAAATTTTATCGATCTGAGGTATCTATTTTAGTATCTAATATTTAATTTTTGATCAATTTAATTTTTAAGCGAAATTTATGAACAACTCTACAATGTAAGGTTACAATATTTTTTATTTAACATTCGCAACCAGATATCTCTAAAGGTTATTATTATGTCAATCACTTAAAATCAAGATACACAAGTTAATATGGAATTATTTTTTAAAATTACCACTTGATCACAAAATTAACACTGAAACTTCAAAAATCAGATTAATTTGGCTAAATGAGGTCAAATTGTTTCATCAACAAACATTTTAACGATTCTCAGTTCTTGGTTAACGCAAATGGCCAATCTCAGTGACCACATGAGTTCAACGATGTAATCAATTTTGTATTAATCTTATCAATAAAAAATAACATAAAAATATTTTATTCTTTAAATAATAAAATTTTAAACTGTCCATATTTTCTAAATTTTATTCCAAAGACACGTTTTTAATTATTTTAAATTCTTTCGCAAGATCTTGTCAATACAAACACCAAATATTAGGTTCTATCTTCTGTTTGTACAAGGTTTTTTTACTCTAATCTAACCCTAGGCTTTACACAGTAAGTTCAACAAAACTGTTTTTCTTCAATTAAAAGACAAAGATATTCCAGAAATCTCAATACGCTTTTTGCTTGATATCGATAAATGTCCGCTTCCATTAAAATTTGAAGAAAATATCTCTAAATTTAACAATTTCATGTTTTGTAAAGCAAAGAAACGCACAATATGTATGAAAATTTTCTTTTTTTGATTTGATTGGGTTTCAAAGGTAGCAAAAACGGGAGCAATCTTAAGAATCCTTCTAGATGTCTTTGCGTTTCTTCATATTACTGGTGACAAAATTCAAATACCATTGAACAATAAAATTTCTGACTCACAATATCAATTAACGAGTCTACATCACGTAGAATAAACTTCGATCCCCGAACGATTTTCATACCTAAGATCATTAGATATACGGAATGTTTTGCCAGGCCACATACGAAATCAAACTTAAAGTTGGAGTTGACAGATGGCCAGTTCACTTATTAAAAAGTTACTGTGCTCTAGTGATCTACTATCAGGTGTTGCCAATGTATGCTAGCTAATTGCTGTGGTCAGGATCTTCACCAATATTCCCTGACAAAGAGTGCTTTCTGTTTGAAGGCATTTTCTCCCTAATGTTAGGTGCACTAAACCGTGAAAGTTTTTATGCTGAACTCCAGTTCTCGGTCGGAGTTGCTTCTTCAGTAAGTAACCGTGCCTGCACTCGTAGCTAGGTGCCAGAATTCAGCAAGGAGATGCTATATGTTGCTGGTCTCTGGTCCATAGCAAATGGTAAATAATCCAGTCACTGACGTACGTTAAACACCCGATCCACAACCGACTCACATGATGAATATTCCTAAATGATTAAAGAATAAGTAAAAATGGAAAAAGACCATTTTTAATATCCTTTCTCTAAATATAAATTAAACCGTCTTTTTTGTATCTTAGCTTCTCATTATCTTCTATCTAACAGTTAGTGGGATATATAAAGCTTTATTCGCTCAGTTTTTTATCTTCTAATGAAATTATAATCAAGATTACAACCCCTTATTTTTATTTGATGAGAGGATCGAGGTGAAGGGTCTAATTTTTTTGCAACGTCTTTAACAACATGAATTTCAACAGTTTTAAGCCAATCAGAACTCTTATTGATGGCATTAACATATCACACCATTGCGTTAAACTTCTCAATAGCGATAAATATATTGTATATAGGGTGTTCCATAAGTTACCGAACCGCAAACCAAAATAAAAATTGTACATAAAAAACAACCAATATTATAGGTATATTTGGTATTTACAAATGTTAAAAATCTTTACCTTAAACTTCAATACAATCACTACATATTTTGACAACACTGTGACATACTTTCTGGCAAGTTTCCTCTGAATGTTGGTTCCATTCGTTCTGAATACTTTGTTTTAGTTGATCAATCGTTCTGGGGTTTTTAGCATAAACCGCATTCTTTAGAACTCCCCATAGAACAAAATCAGTCGGGGTCAGATCCAGGGATCTGGCAAGCCCTTCGATTGGTCTTCGGCGACCAATCCAACGTCCCAGAAATGTTTCATCAAGCCATTGTCGAACATCTTTGGTGTAGTGTGCAGGTGCTCCATCTTGTTGAAAATGAAGATCACTGAAACGGGGGAAGTCCTTAACAATAGGAAACACTTTTGTCTTTAGCATATCAAGATAACGTTCACCATTAACAGGTCCTTCAAAGAATTACGGGCCAACTAGACCAGTGCTGCCGATTCCAGCCCAGACTGTCAGTCCAGAAACATTGACATCCGTTTCAATTATACGATGGGGGTTCTCATTGTCCCAATAAACACAATTTTGTCTGTTAACATGCTCATTCAGTTTGAAGCAAGCTTCATCACTCCATAATATGCAATCTGGAAAATCTGGTGATTCTTCAAAAAATTGTACAAAATTCTCACAAAATTCTAATCACTTATCCGGGTCATCCTCATTTAGACCATGAAGAAGATGAGGTCTGTATGGTTTTAGACCTATGTCATGCAAGATACGGTGGAGTGAGGTTTGAGAAATGTTCAGCTCCTTCGATGCCTGGCGAATAGATTTTTTAGGAGAATGAATAAACCCTTCTGCCACTCTATCCTTGTTTTCAAGTGCACAGGCTGTTCTTGGCCAACCTTCTTTAGGAGCATTTAACACACTTCCAGTTACTTCAAATTTGGATAAGATTGAACATTATTGACTTATTCGGTGCAGGTGTTCTGAAATTTGCTTCCCATCTTTCTTCAACATGCTTGTAGCTAGTCCTTACATAGTAATTATTTATAACAAAGATACGTTCGTTCAAATCCAAAGTCCTACGCTGCATTTTCAAGAATGAGGGTCCCGAAGCGCACGCTGAAAAAAAATCAATAAATGACGTCAGAACAAAATAAATATGATCACATAACAAAAGTCATTCCAAACATTACTACTCGCAGAAGAAAATTAATAGTAACGAGGATAACGTAAAATGTTATAAAAGAAGAAATGATATGTGGTTGTTGTAAATTGACATTTTGAACATTTGTAAATACCAAATATACCTATTAAATTTATTGTTTTTGGTGTACAATTTTTATTTAGGTTTGCAGTTCGGTTACTTTTAGAACACCCTGTATTTATTTGATATAATTAAAATTGTTTAACCTAAGATTAAAAATGAAAAAATGACTAAATTTAATTCCAAGTATATTCTATGTTAAAAAATTAGGTGGTATATTATCATGATATATATATCGTAAGGCATAAATTTCGAATATAGTTGTGAATATGAAGATTAAAATCCAATTAAAATAAAATATTAGTTTTGATTTTGGTAATATTTTATGAAATATGATATTCCACACTTTTACATTAAATATTCGATAAATTTAATATAAAAATTATCATTGACTTTTAGATTAAAGTTTTTATGAATCAGCAACTTTTATATTAAAATACAATTTAATGAACATATTTTTCAATGATAAAAACTAAAAAAATAATCATTTTAGTAAAACAAAAGTTAAAAAATATATATAATAGCCTTAAATAAACCTTTTGGCAATCTCCATAGAAACGTAAATTTGAAATAATAAAATTAGTTTATTATTAAACTTAATATATCTAAGAAGCAAATATTATAAAATTACTTTTAAAAAGTTTTTTATAGTTACTCTATGAAAAAAATAAACAAGTTTAACATTCATTTGTTATAAAAATAGTTTTAAGTTAAAAGGATATGTGACTCCCACAGATTTATTATCGACGAAAATTTTTAGATTTTTATTAAAAGTTAATATTTACTTATAATATGATGTTTTTGTGTAAAAAATTATATTTATCGAATTTTGAATTTTCATTATACTTGTTTTAAATTAACGTTAACATCAGATAAATATAAACAATATTTAAACGAAATACTTTATGATAAAAATTGGCTGTTTTGAAAAAATAAAATAATTTTTAAAGAATTTTAAATTTATCAACTAAAAAAATTACTGAACAGCTGTTTAACATAGATCAGAGAATTTTTTGCTTTTTAAATTAAAAAAAATTGAATAATTAAAAAAATATTGAGGTAACATTTTCTGATTTCAAAAATAAAAAATCCTTATATTGTTAAAATAGTTTAATATAAATTAGTTGATTTTTTTTATTTATTTTATTTTAAAGAGCAATAATAATTAATACGATAAAAGTATCTTTGTGAAAGATTCCGAGTAAAAAATGGGCAGCAAATGATAACTAATGTTTAAGAACTTAAAATTTTAGTATAAAAAATTTTTTTAGCAAATAAAAGATTTATATCATATTAAAATCTGCTAAACATTATATAATTTAACACAAAATTTTAGTGCTTTTCAATTGACATTCTTTTAAGCAAGCCTACAATGATTAGTTGTTTTCTATTATTTAAAAAATAAATCTTGAACTCTTTTTTTATTTGATGATTAGAAACAATTTAGACGATAAACTTTCACTCAAAAATTATTATTAAAATGAATTTAATTTAAAAGGTTTTATCCCATAGTTACGTAGATAATTTAGATAATACTTTAATACCTAAATTTACGAAATCGATATCGTAATAATATTAACGTAAATAGATTATAAAATGTAAAAAATTTTCTCCTAAGGAGTAAATGCAATTTAATCGGGAATGATTAAGATTCAAAGAAAGGCAATAAAAATTTATTTTTAAATTTTCGTAAATATATTAATTTTAAAGATAGAATCAGATTTTAGATATATTTAGGCTTTTATATTTCTCATTTTTTAAATGAAAAGTTTGACAATATATATGCTACATAGAATTTATATATTGAAAAATTGAATGTTTAAGTAACAGTGTTATAATGAAAATGTAAATTAATGATAAAGTTTTTTAGCTCACTAATCAATTCCGTATTATATCTTTCCATTAATTATTGTTTCGCTCTAAAATATTTATAATACTAATTAATATAATAAGCTGTCGGAATTTAAAAAAAACTAATATTTTTTGTGCACAATATCTTAGCTAATCAATATGACAGGAAATATTTTACACTAAAGTATTTTTAAAATTAAAAAAATTCTTCTGAGGGCATAACTTTGACCATCTTAAGGATTGCTTCTGATTATAATATCACAAATATCATTAATTTGTTATAAAATTTCGAGCTTTAAAAATAATTTTCTAAATTTAATCAAAAAATATATTTATTGACGCTAAAATAAGTAAAATTTCATAGTTTATCGAGATATCTTTTTTATTCGATTATAAATTAAACTGTGTGTTTCAACTTAAATGGGGATAGTATACTTATGAATGTTAGGGTAATATTAAAGAAAAATAATCATCAAGAATTTTTTTGATATATTCTTTTTACGATCACTGTATTTCAATGAATTAAAAGTCAAAATATATTAATTTAGGAATATATAGTTTTAAATATTCATTTTTAAGCGTAAAAATTTCTTCAATATGTTTTTAAATTAGGTTAAAATGAAATGAAAAATGGATAATTATCAACGATAAGAATTAATTATATACACAATAACAATAATTGGGATACTTTGCACTTTTAAATTCAATGTAATATAACAAATAAAATATTTTGTTAATATCTAAAAAAATAATTAAATATTAAATATCTTAAAGATATTAAATTGTTGTATTGTTATTAGTAGAATAAATAGGAATATTGAGAGATTTGAAATTTAATTTATCTTTAACTAATCAGTCTACAACTAAAATATAGGGTCCCTCACAATTAATTAATATCTATTTGGGAAGGAAAATTTTGTGAAACTTTAACCTTTTCAGTCCCACACGGTTTTAGCACAGTGTTACCTGTGATTTTGCACCGAAATATCGATAAAATAAAAAATTATATTTTCATACATTTACCCATTATATGTAGCTTAGGGAAACATTGAGAAACTTTTTACAGTAGTTATTTGTAAAAATCACCAAATTCTACATGATTTCTCAAGGTCAGCAATAGTCCATGCGTCTGTGGTAAACTTAGAAGCAGACTGGAAATCAAATTTTGGTTGCGTAGGACAGTCTAGACAGTGATAGCGCACGTCACGTCGAACTTTGTCAGGTTCCCAGCAAACTCTGCATCTCTTTTGTGCTCTTCGTTTATTCTCCGAGGGCGGAATGACGTCAGAAAAAAGTTTTTTGGTAAGTCAATCGAGTTACTTCACTGCCGGAAACAACGCTGTCTACTTCCTGGTCCATGCCCTAGAATATCAAAGCGATAACAGCTTTCTCATACTTTAGAAATGTTTTTTTGCCTTCGCGCTTTCTGCAGATAATCCAGGAGTTCATCATCGCGACTTGCAGTATGGGGATGACAACTTTTCGATACCCTTTTATTGTTTTTCGACATGGGTCGTAAGGCTCTAACAGACGATTCAACTTGTCCACGCCACCATGTACTAGTAGTAGTGGTTAATTGCAAGCGGTCAGTCAAGTTTCGGTCGACTTAGCCGCGCACTTTAATTTGCGTTGTTTAAGCTTATGGAGTTTATGACGTACATGTCCTCAATTGGTAGGGCACGTTTCAGAAGCATGAACTACGCCCTTCGTCATAAAAGACTGAAAGGGTTAGCAACTAATTTTATTTTTACCTAATTAAAATTTTATTTTAATCCATTATTTTTAAGATTTGTTTTAAGTAAAAAAAATATTATTAATGCTAAAAAAATAATTGGGCTTAAAAATACAAATAGGTTATCGAAAATGGAATAAAGATCACAGTCATAAAATATAATTATCATATTTAAAAATTAAATGACACCTTTTTCGTCAAATCAAAAGATTGATAAGATTAAAGAGTATTTACATAAAAATGTTTTTAAATTTTAATATTAGAAGTAAGTTAGATCCAATCTGGAATAATATTTTTATCAATTTTTTGACAAATCTAATCATTGCTAGAAACATATACTTACAGTTATTTTGATTATTGATTATCAAGTTTTTTAGTTACAGAAATATCATTGAAGAACGTATGGATCACCTCCTTTTGGTCTTTGAAATTTTTCATTAAATATTTTTAAATTGAAGTTTATAGAGATATATTATGAACAATAAAATAAAAAACACAATATTAGACAAGGAAATATAAATATTGAGAAAGAACAACTCCTTGTTTAGAAATTTGTAACGATAATTTCCCTTCGGATACGAACCCACTAAGGAGAAGATGCAAACTAGTATGACCTTAGTTATACACTCAAAATTGTAAAATTTATTGATTATATGTAAATAAATTATTCAATTAAATGAAGTTAAACAATAAATTGCTTTTTATTAAAGACATTTCATTGCTCTTAAGTATCTTAATGTTCAATCACCGATGAACATTAAAAGGAATATCTTTTACTAATTTTTACCACATAGAGTAAAAGAAAAAAAGAAATAGTATACTTAAAAAAAATTAAAACAAGAAAATTTATTTTGTAACTTCATTAACCTTAACCAATATTACAACAATGATGAAATTGATATAATTAATGTTAACATTAATAATTTATGAAAAAAAATTCTTTGCCACTCAAAAATTTAAAAAAGTAAAGACATTATGATTAAAAATATGAATTAAGAGTTCATAGCTACAATATTTTAAAAAAATTAAATTATGAAAACAAGAATAAAATAAAAATATTTTATCAATGCTTTACAATTTAAAAGTGATGTTTATCAATAAACGTTATAATTTTCAATTTGCAATGTTAAAATAAAAAATTTTATGTATATATTTCTCTTTTTTCTTGTAAACATTTATCGAAAATTTAGTTCGAGACGTTCTTTTAAAGTTTTTTTATTTTTATAGTAAAAAAAAGGCCGATTTATAGTCTTTATCACTTCTATTTAATGACAAAAATATGAAATTTAAACTGTTATACATAGATTATTTGATAGGTAAGGCATAGAAATTGAGCCTTATAACCCAATATACTTAATTTACATTCTTATTAAAATCAAAATATATTCAAAAAAATATATTGAGTTTTATTTACATAATTTTATAAAATGAAAAAAATCTTTGGACTTAATATTCATTTCAACATCTATCTGATAATTAGCCTAAATATATTGTATAAGATCTTGATTATTCGTTTTGATATTGATTTTGCTCCAAATACTTCCTGCGAAATATAACCTCTTTTCTTAGAAGCAAACCTTAATTTTACTAAAATTAATTTTCATGATACAAATTTTCGAAAAGGTGAATGAGAAAATAAAATTAAAAACTCTCTTTACAGATTAAATAAGCTATAAAAAATTGTTAGTAAAAATTATAAATTTAAATTAAAGCATATAATTTTTGCTTTAAATTATTATCAGCTTGAAATCAATTATATTAATATTGAAGACAATACTACAATATAAAATAACTTTTTTGTACTAAAATCCCCTAAACAAAAATATTCTTTGAATTAGCTTGAATATTAAAAAATATATTTTATCTTTGTTCTTCAAATTTACAATAAAGTATGGTTATTAATCATTTATCAATTAATTTTATTGTTCTGTTTGAGTATTATGCAAAAAAAGTATATTTTATTTATTTTAGATTTAACTTAACAATGAAAATCAACGCTAAGTTAGGTTTATGACGTATGGCGTACGTCAATAGGTAGGGCACGTTTCAAAAGCATGACGTACGCCGTACGTCATAAGAGACTGAAAGGGTTAACTTTTATAATTAAAACTTATTTTATTAACATTGTGGGTTATAACTTAAAATAAAAGCCAATATAAAAAGATAATATCTAAAAGCTTTATTTTAATTAATTTTCGTTGAAAAGTGTAATTTTTAAATTGTTTCTGGAATTCTGTACAGTTATTTTATGATTTTGTTAAAATAATCTAGAGGGAAAAGGAGGCGGAAGAAGATGGAGGGAGGGTCAAAGGAATAGCAGACAGGGGTAGTGGAGGAGGATGAAGGGGGGGAAAACGGTGGATGTGAATGGGGAAGGGGTGGAATGTGGAAGGATAGAGGTGGGGGTAGTAATGAATAAGTGAGAGAAGTAGAGTGGACATAGAATAAGAATGAATAGATAGTTTTGAAGGGGACAGGTGGAGAGGGGAGTACAGGGGGACGGGGGGAAAGATAACTGATGTCGGAGAGTGCGGGGGGGACGGGTAATGAGGAGGATCCGCAGGGAAGGATCAAGATTGCATGTGTTAGTAGTTGCGAGGAAGGGGGGAGGGAATAGCAGGTTGGCTAGGAGGGGGGTTTGGAGGGGGAGGGAGGTGGGACTAGGATAGCGTAGGGTTCGGAGGGGGCGCTGGGGGAAGCAGCGAGGGAGGAAGGATAAGAATGTTGTTGGTGAGGGGAAAAGATTCAGATGTTACGGTGAGGGGGGTGGCGTAGAGGAAAGGGAAGAGCAGAGGTGAGGAGGGAGGAGGATGCTATGCAGAAGAGTGTGGCAAAGGGGGTAGAGGGAGGGAGGGAGAGAGGTGGAGAATAAGATGGGGAGGCTGGAGAGGTGTTTGATGCGTATAGTGAGAGGGGGTTTATAGTAAGGGGTGTCGGGTTCAAACACACTGCTTTTAAACAAAAATAAAACATACCAGGTCATTTTTTTTAAAATAGAACTTGAAAAATATTCCAAAAAAAAAATTCATTACAAAGATAACTGTTTTTGAAATGCATGATTTTATGAGAAAGATCCTTCTGATGAAATGTTTTATTGAAATAATCGATTTTGTTACCATGCTGAGATTTCTTGTCTGATTTCGTTTTTAAATGTTTTTTTCCATGTTTACGATTGGAAATACAAAAGTACCGGTGCTGGATTGGGTCTTTAACTACGCCACTGACTGGGTTATTTCTTAGTTGCCATGGACTAGGGGCGGGAAACATAGAGCTTCTTCCAGTGGAATGCTGACCCCTGGCTATTATTCCCGATACGGTTAGTTACTGAAGAAGCAACTGCGAATCCGAGTTGGAGAAGAGTATAAAAACTCCCACGGTTGAGTGCATCAAACTTGAAGGAGAAAATCCCTTCAAGCACTAAGCACTCCCTGCCAGGAAGTATAGGTAAAGACCCAAACTACAGCCATTAGCTGGCATATATGAGCAGGGTAAGACAGTTGATCGCAAGGCCGAAATGACTTTTTTATAAATGAACCGACCATCTCTGTCAAGTCTCTCCGGCTCTGAGTTTTAACCCATATTTGGCCTGGAAAACCATACGGTAGATCATCTGAGTACAGCCATAAAAGTCCCTTTCGATGACCTCCATTTCAAGTGATGACGTAGACATATTGATTAAAGAAGTCTCACTGAACTCTAGGGGCTAAAATTTCAACAAAACTTGAAAATTGATTGATTAGAAAAACTTTATTTTAAATTTTGCCTTAATAGAGTTTAAATATTTTTTTGACGAGCATAGCAAGAAAAAAGTAAAAACGGAAGGTCATGATGTAATAGAAACTAAAACAAGAAATATAATGTCAGGTATAGAATATTTATTCCAAATATTTTTAATTAAAAAATGATGAATTAAGTTGCGTTGATGCAAAAAATATTATAGTTCTTTATTTTTAAAAAAGCTAAAAAGTTACAATACACTTATTAACTGGTATTTTTTACTTTATTTAACTATCATGAGATAAAATAAAATTATTTTAAGGCTCAGAGCTAAAGACATCATAATTGCTTAAGTGTTTTTTGGCATTAAAAATTTTAGCTTGCCACTATTTGAAATATTCACAAATAGAAAAGGTTATTTAAACCATTTTTGAATATAATATATCATCCGATGAAGTGCTATTGCTTTAAAATTTGGCTATAAACTTTTTATTTATTTTGATTCTGTTATTTTGGCAAAAACTATTTAATTGAATAAAATTTAACGTAAAAACTTTGCGGATTTTTTTTGAAGATTTCTTTTTTTAGCTATTATGACGAAAATTTTATGATCCACAATTTTAAGTTGAAAATTTTAAGGCTTTTTTTTGATAATAAACCTTTAATATTTTGTTAACATGTAATTTTTTTTCGAAATTTATTCTAAATCTAAAAAATAAATATCAACAATTCATCCCAAAAAATTTAAACTTTGCACTTACATTTTGTTACTAAAGATAAATTTTTATGACCTCTGATTGAGATCATTGTATAATTATAAAAATTTGGACAATAAATAAAAGATAAACTTTATTAAGTTAAAATTAAGCAAATGCTTTGCAAAAAACTTAAAATATAGCTAAATAGAGATAGTTTTAGATTCTGTAAAATGACATGAATTTTTGCATAGCTATTTCCTTGCTACCTCAAAATTATATTCGATTAAATGTAAGTGTTTTTTTATTAAAAAAGGAAAAAATTTGAAATGAAGAATAACTAACGTGTTAAAAATTTTAATACAAATTTTCATTTTCTTTGACAACCATATGCCTAAAATTATGCAAAAGTAAACTGTCAAAAGTGAAAAAGGAACATAACCTTCGCATCCAAGAGAGTTTTTAGCCCACCACCAATAACGTTCATTTTTATCACCTCGTCTTATTATTTTCATGGAATCTCCTCTTTCAAATGATAACTCGTCGATATTTTTTTTACTATAGGAATGAGATGCAAACACGATTCCATTTTTTATTCGTCCAACTTCTTGTTCGGCATCTTAAATAAAAAAAGCACTCGACTGAATAAATATTTTGCGCATCCTCTGTTAATGGCTATGTTTTTGCAGATATCGTATGGTGTATATTTTTCCTCAATTGTTTGCATATATACATTGGCTCCATTTTCAACTAGATACTTGCAAAGGTTTATGTTTCCATAATAAGCAGCATAGTGGAGAGAGGTCCTATGATTAACTATTTAGGCGTACCACCCACAGTCATCAGTTAAGTTAACATCGCATCCCAACTCTACTAAATACTGTACACATTTAAAAGATCCACTGCTGGCAGCATTATGAAGAGCAGTCAATCCGGAAAAGTTTTTTTCGTCTAAATCGTGAACCTTTTAATGAATGATCGTTACTTTATCGGCTAGATTTTGAAGTGACTCAATATCTCCTTCAAGAGCACAATCCCAGAAAAGGGGAGCCGGAGTAAATGAAACACGTTTTAAATTTTTATTGCTTGATTCATATTTTCTTTTCAGTATTGAAACTGTTTTTTTACCCTATTGTTATCAAACAAAAGAAACCTTGCTGTGCACAAGCCCATTATTGTTTGAATTCTAGATTAAATTACCTTATACCGTTTTATCAGGTGTAAAAACAGACTTGTTTTCTTTTGTCTTTTTCTAAAACTTAGCTAATTACAATACACTTAAAGTATCATCGCTTTTGTTTATGTTTGATAGTAAATGGCGCTAAAAATTATTCATGTAACATACAGCGTATTGTTCCTGCAATTTTTCTAATTCGAGTTTTGCGAGAATAAACTTTCGATGGCGTTTTAGCTTTGAAATAGGACTATCATCATTATAAATTTTTTTTCCTGCTATTCCATTCGAATCTCCAAGTAAATATTTAACTGAATATTTTCTACATGATTCTCGCAATTTATTTGAGTATTGAGTAATTGGTCTCTCGGGAAAATCTATTGACTCGGATTTTTCAAGCCGAAGTGAGGCTTGACGAAGGGCATCAGAGCTTTTGCTCATAAGATTCTCATCAAGGTTTATTTAATTCTAAACAATAGACTATTGTATTTTATAAGTGTCTAAATAGATCGAACTGTGTTTACAATTTTTAGCACGAAGAAAATTATTTTTAGATAACGAAGCGCATTCGCGAAATTGAATTTAACCACTTGAAGTTAATGAAGGAATTCTGAATGAGGATTGAATGGGCATAAATATACAATTAACAATGTCAAATTACAAAAAAATACTAAAAATTCATCTTTTGAAAAAAATACTCCCAACTCTATTCTTGATTCATAGCTTGGCGTAATAAAACTTTACTGTTTTTCACGATTTAAAATCGATTCTGAATTCAACAAAAAATATTCCACCACTATCTGAGTCGTAACATCTTTATGGGCTATTAAATACGTCGTAGTTTCTTGATTGATTATATCCAAACTAAATTTTTTTGAGAAACTGTCAACTCATTCAAATTTAATTTCATTCCAATAATGGAGGGATCTCATAAATAAATATTTTAAAGCACTAGAAATTATCGATATGTAAGTATTGGTTTTTGGAATAAAAAAAGCTTTTAAATAGTTAAATTTAAGTAACTGCAGTTGTCTCCTTAATTAGTCGAAAATAAAACGCTCTGCGAAATGTATGGGTTGTCTTAAAAATTATTTTACTAAAAAAAATTAAAAATTTGACACGCACAATTTACAACAATTAAGTGTTATCTAACAACAAAACTTAACAAAAGGATTTTTTTGGATAAGTATCGCAAATTAAAAGGATAAATTTTTTCGTGAAACCGAAAATAGTAACAAAAGAGCTTATAAATAGATTTTTTGATGTTAATTTTACAGTAACATAAAAAATGTCAGTCAACTAAATCTAAATACGAGCTGTAAAAAATATTGGTGAAGTTTACGACAACAAAGGTGGCGAGACGATTCAAACATGTCTAAAACTTATATAAGTTTTTTGGATATTGTTTATTGATAATTTTAAAGCCTTAAAGCGATAAGTTATGAAACTTAACCAATCAAATTAATTTTTAAAAAATATTTTTTTAGCCTCGTAGAAGAATTTGTTTTCTAGTGACTCAAAACATCGATGAAATAATCTGTTGACGTAGCAAACGATGTAAATCAACCAAAATGTTAATTTCTGAAAAAATTATTTGAAAATCTATTCGATTTAATTAAATAAAATCCTAAACTAATTAAAATTATTTTTGGCCCAATTCTAGAACAAGTGTCGCAATGATTCCCTTTCTGAACTCTACGAATTTAACATTGATGAATCATCGAATTAAAAATTATTTATATTATTTCGTTTTTAAGATGATTTTTATCATCCTATTTTTTCTACTAAATCGCACCTCATGCGGCGAAGTGAGACAACAATACAAGTGGATGTGTAAGAAATTTTTAAATAAAGAAATTAAAATGTATTTACATTTCAATATTTTTGTTTACTCATTTTGTGCTAATATTTAGCTCTCCTTGAATAAAAAATAATTTAAGAACAATTGAAGTGCCATTTTTGTAAATTCGCACTTCATTATTTTACTGAATATGAAAGGGTTATCAAGACTTTACAGCTAAAGTTATTACTTCTGCTAATTGTTAAATGCTCAAATCTTTTTTTTCTAAACCTAAAGCTGTAATGACAACATTGTATTAAAAGTTTAATTCAGGAACCAAATTTTCTAATATATATTTATATATAAGCACTATATTTGTAATTGCTTGGTAATAAAAATATTTGGCCGCCTTCAATCTTTACGCAATTGTGTTTTGTGTAAAAAGTTAATTGAGCAATTCGATGTCATGAGGTTCAAGCAAGCATCTTTCGATTTAAGAGCTTTTTTGCTGCTAACTCTTAGTAGTTAGAAAATTATTATGTCATAAAATTTTTATCGAATAACCAATTTAGTTTAA
>CM043719.1:38080845-38116299 GCA_023969325.1 Oryzias curvinotus | reverse complement strand
ATTTTACTAAAAGAAAATAAAATAATTTCGATATACTCATTTTTTAATCCTTCAAATAAAAATATATATGTTGAATTTTATATTAAATTAGACTCCATTGAATTTTTTGATATTCCACAAATAAAGTTAAAACGGAACAAAATTTTATCTAAAAATATAAGAGTTTTTTTAAATTTTCTCTTTCCATCTTCCACATCAGCGGATGTTTGTGAACAACAATTGGAGAAATATTTTATGTCAACAATTACTTCTGGATCCTTTCTTAAGGAATTCAAACACCCGGTACCATTTTCTTGTCAAGTTTCTAATCATGAGATCGACAAAATTCGATTAACCGTTAACTTATACTCATATCAAATCAGAACGGTACTTTGGATGATCGAACGAGAACGTTTCTCTAAACTTCAATCTAAAAGTCTAACATTCAATAATTTTAAAATACTTTGCGAAAATTTTGAAATTTATTATGATAATTATACAGGTCTTATGTCTTCCAGGCCATTCCAATTAATAAATCACCTTGTATCTGGTGGGATATTAGCCGACGAAGTTGGTTTAGGTAAAACCATTGAAATATTAGCTCTTGTTGTTAGTAATCGCTATTTACCTCAAATATCAATCAAAGCATCGATTGAATATTCTTGCGTCAGATGCGGAACTAATATTTCGAAAGAGCTTTATGAAAAAATTCAAATTCTTAATAAGCATGGGTTTTCTCTTTCTCCTGTTTGTGTGGAATGTCTTGCTGATACTGATAAGTTTAACTCCCACAACACCTTCATTGTTTGCCCTGACAGTTTACTTCATCAATGGATCTATGAAATCCAAACAAAAATAAAATCACCAAAACTGAAATATCAAATCTACCGCGGCAGTAAAGAAGGCTATATTCATCCCTATTTTTTACTTGACCCTGACATTATAATCACTACTTACTCTGTGCTCTCTTCTGAATTCTACCATTCTCTACAATTTTTGGACATTAATAACCAACGTGAAAGAAGATTTAAGAGAAAATACGAAGTTTTATTGACGCCATTGACATTTATCAATTTTTGGCGCGCAGTTTTTGACGAGTCGCAAGTCGCAGAAAGCATCACTACAAGAGTTGCTCAAGTTTGCCAAAATGTCATGGCCGTTAATCGGTGGTGTGTCACAGGGACTCCAATACACCGCTGCTTAGATGATATTGTTGGTATATTTTCTCTTATCTCCTCACCGATCGGTGTTCGTGAGAATTTTAAGAAGGCTTTTTACCATGATCTTTCGCTTAACACCAATACTTCCCTCATAAATGTTCTACGCATGTTTATGAGACGAACCGAAAAGGCTGATATCGTCGATGAGGTTATTCCAATATTCTTATATTAAGTTGAAACTTCCTTTCATTGACAATGTTGTTTATATGCTTGATTTTGATCCAGTTGAATTACACTATTACCTTGCATATCAGCATAAAAGTGAAATTAAACTTGGAAAGGTTTATGACTTAAAAATTATGATAGTGGCGAAACTATGTCCAAAGATGTAGCAAATTACAAAAAATTCAAAGCGATGCAGTTAAAAAAGTATTACAACTTATCATTTAGGTTTTAGGTCAATTCAATACACTTAGGCGTCTTTGCTGCGACCCATTTCATCTAATACCCAAATCTGCTAGGTCTACGCAGAAGTATGGTATTTTTTTCACAAAAGAGGAGAAAACGTTTTTAGTATGCAGGAGGCGATGCAACGCCTCGTCGAACAAAAAAAGACTCAATGCTCAGAACTACAACGAAATCTTCTCTTTTACAGAAATGGTTTTGCTTTAATTTTATGCCCAGCCCTTGCTGCCATCAATTTATTAGCTGATCGAAGCGAGACAGCATTATTTATTTATCGTTCATCCATAGAAATTTACAAATCGAATGAGATATATCTAAAGCCTGATCTACTTCAAGTAACTTTATTTTTTACTAGAAAATTCATATTTTATACAACTACTTGAACATTTTGCCTCAAAATGACGATTTTATCCGAGCTGAGAGAGATTCTTCCATCGAAGAATATATGGAAAAAAGCACCTCTCAGCTCCTTGAAACCCGGACTGTATTGAACAACATATTATCCGAAATGACCAAACTCGAACAATCGAATACCGTCAATGATCTTTTTACTGCCATGTTTGAATCAGTTCCGGCCTCCATCCATGCTAAAATAATTAATAAAATTAATTACACTGTAAAAAAAGAAGGAATAACCAATTCAAATTTTAAGAAACCATTTCCCTTTGAGAGGATTCTCAAATTTGCGATTTTTACTTTTGCTAAAAATAAGGTCATTTTATCTTTTATTAATCTAAGACTCTCATTGATCAGATAGTTACTGCGATTTCATCCCTTGAATCAAAAAATCGAAAAGATGTTCTTGCTCTATCTGGATCATGTTGCATGAGAAATAACAGCACCGCCCAAAGCAATCGTCAGTTTATTGAATCAGAAAATCTTCAATGTCCATTTTGTAGTATCGCCAAAAAACTTCACGAACTTGAAAAATCTCTTTATGGTAAAACTTCTACTGACGAGTATCTGTTATCTAACATAGAAAACTAAAAGAAATAGAAGCCATGACTGGATTCCGAGCTAAAAAAGACCTTGATGTTGTTATTCGAGTATTTCTGACAGAATTCCCAAATGAAAAATTAAGGACCATCGATACATGGCATAATTTGTCGAAAAAATCATTTCACGTAGTCCTCATTTTAAAATCGAGTTTCTGGGATCCTTCTTTTCATCTGTCCGTAATTATTTTTTAGCGCACGATGAAATTAGTATGTGCATACGCCGCTTGAAACGCCACCAAGTTCTTAAAGAAATGGACACTGATAACATTTCAGACGCTGTATTCTCTCATTTTTGATCAGTTTATGCGTGGAATCGCCCGCTATTCGGCCCTTGCAGAAAGTGAACAAAAATTATTAAAGAGTGAAATTTCTCAACTTCGTTACTTTTTAAACCTTTACAAAGTAAAATTTATTTGTTCCAGTGTTCCACGGATTCATCCAATTTTAACATTGAAAATTGCCCTATTTGTTATGAACAACTCGGTCTAAAAGTATTTTTATTTTTTTATTAACAAAGTGGGCTGTTTTATTATGCAGTCATTTTCTTTGTTATATTTGTCATCAGCAATCTCTTAAGCGCGGCGATCGAAACAAACTCGACTGTCCCGTTTGCCGCTTTTCAAGTCCAGCTGATGAAATTTTTCTCGTTAACAACGAACCCGATTCTGTAACAGAACCTAAGATCGTATTTCATTTTATCAAATTAGAACTCCTCAGCTCCTACAAAAATTGCTCGTGTTGTTTCTTTAATCAATGAAATCACGACCGAGCACAAACATGATAAAATTATCGTCTTTTCTGAAGTTTAACCATTTCTCACTTTAGTGGGATTCCGTCCTTGAACTCTGCGCTTCTCAGTTACTTTCATCAAAAATAAGTTTTTGCATCGCCACAAATGTCCAAAAACTTAAAGTTTCTCCTTTATAATATTCAGATTGAACTTCCAGTTTTCACCAATACACCTACGATTCCTGTTCTTTTAATGTGCTTACATCTTGGCTCTAAGGGAATTAATATTACCTCAGCCAATCATATTATTTTCATTGATGTCTGTCCTAACATGCGCGATCAAGAACAAGCCATCGGTCGGTGCCATCGAATTGGCCAGAACAAGTATTTAGTCATTTAAAAATAAGACCAATCAAAGTCTATCATCTAATTATAAAAGCTACAATCGAGGAAAAAATATTCAAACATCGAGAATCTTCCAGCACTCTGCATTCTTTCAAGTTTCTTTTTAATTAATTTAAGCAAGCGCAAAACATTTACCGGAGATGACGCTAAAGAAGTCCTACAACTTACCGAAACGAAATGAGCATAAAATTTTATTTAGTATAATTTCTTAAACTCACTGTTTTATTAGATTAATGTGTATTGGGTCACCTTCGGTAAATTATTATTGTTCTTTATAATTTAAATATAATGACTTCAATAAACCATCACCTGACTTAGTCTCTAAGAACAAAAATTATTTAAAATCACCCCGTTGTTTCGTGGATGTGATGTTAAAATTTAATTCGCACATTTTTAAATAGCTGCCACAAAATTTTGTTGCAAAGAACAATAAATACGCCACGTATTTTTAGCGTGTGAGTAAGAGATAAATCGATCCTTGGAATGTTTTGGGTTCAATGAACAGTTACTTTTTCTTCGCACGAATAGTTATCAGTGTGAGGTAGGCTGACACGAAACGAACATTCGATATTCAAACGTAACTTCAGAAGACGCATGCTAAAAATGAGGATTCGTTCAATGAATTCCACCAATAATTGAACTCAAATCGAAACTTCCCTAACACAAATTGGAATTTAGACAAGATACATTTGGTCATCATAAATATTTTTATTGTTTTGATAAACTCAAAGTTTGTCAAAAGTTTTCCCTAAAGATTCACTAACACTTCCATTTTCATCAGTCCTTTTACAGTTCACTACTTTGAACATTGTCAACTAACAAACAACAACATTGATATGTAAACTCTTTTCCAGACTCCGATGGTAGATTCGGCCTCTGAACGTTAATTAATCAAAACGCTTTCTAAAGATACTCTGGTATAAGCGTAGATTTTTGCGACAAAAAAGTATATTAAATTCGACATGGCGTCCTATTCCAGTGATGTTATGCTGAGTATCTGCAGTACTTCATGTTTTGAAAATGAAAAATGATAAAATTTTAATTTTGTAAAAATTTCGTTTTGTTAAATCATTAATCTGATTATGTTTGGGTCATAAACATTTTTTCAATTTATCGACTAAATTTCCATCGCTGGTCTTATGCTCGAGTGGCGCGTTTTATTAAAGTTATCTACAGTGCTAATACAAAGTGTTTGAAATGTAACCAATCCAAATACTCGAAAAACAATTGCATGAGAAAAACAAGAATACTAATCAATATTTTGTTGAACCCACAAAATTTTAAAATATCACTTGAACTTAAAACTCATCACGACATCTTTTGACCGCACTCCGACTTACTTTCTGGAAAGTTTTCTCGAGAACTTGTTTCCCATCCTTTTTTTCAGTTCTCATCTAGTGCATGCGTAATAAAACTTAGGAACGATAATATGTTTAAGGCCTAAGCGTTTCGCTGCATTTTCAAGGGGTACAGCAGATTAACCTTAATAAAATGCACAAATTGACGTTAGAAAAAATCATGATAACACGAAAAAAGTCATTCAAAAGATTGTTTTGCAAAGAAGGAAATTAACATACAAGCATATAATAAAATGGAATTAAAATGATAGTATGTTATTGTAAGTTCACTTTTTAAGTATTTGTAAATACATAATACACCACCTATAAATTCGCTCTTTATGAAATAGAAATTTAATCTTTTCGATTTTGTTACTTTTAAAACATTATGTTTATTAGGGTTTGGATCAATGAATTGTGACTGCGCTGAATTCCTGCAAAACTTTATTTTCATTATACCGCGAATCCTCATTATGTCAGTGTACATCAGTGTTAACTGAGTCAAAGGATTATTTTTTAAATGATCGATGATTAAATACATTTTTTTTTGTTTTATAATTTTAACTTTTTTTTATAAAAAAGTGTTATCTTAAGGATTTTAAATTATTCAATTATACATTGCTGATTTTTAAATTTTTTAGCCAAAATTCATACGATATTTTCTGACCCATTTTTTGTTACTAGTTTATCTAAATATATTTGTTGAATGAGTCTATTTGTTCTCCATAAATGTTTTCACTCATTGAATAGTTAGCGCAGAATATAATCTGTTATTTTTCTAACACCCGATTTTTAACTTAAAGAATTCCTGAAGAGTCATCTGTCAAGTGTTTTACAATTTATTTTTGGGGGTATTTCATAAATATATGGCCGTTTTTAAATCAGTGAAAAGGAAAAATATCCTAACAAAGTTCTTCTGTAAAATCAATTTAAGACTATAGTTTTATTTCAGTGTTGTTATTTCAGAAAATAATATTGGGGAAAAAAGAGTTTCATTATAGATAAGTTTGATCGAATCGCGCATTTTAATAAAGAAAATGGGATAAGAATTGGTTTAAATGACCAACCCGTCAAGCTAAAGCAACAGTCAATTTAGATATCTGTAAGATCCAAAATTGTTTAAAGGATTATTTAATTGATGCCATAAAAGGTAAAACGGAAGAAGAGTGAATGGTAAGTCGGAAGTAAATTCCATATTTTTTATATATTCTGGAATGATATTTCTTTGGCTCAGGTTGGTATTTTAGATTGCCTAAGAAATAAAAACCCAAGGCAAAATTTAAAGATAATTCAAAGCTCATAGTTTAGAAAGGAAAAGTTTTCACCTGAGACAAATTGAGTTTTTAATGGTAAAAATTACGAAAAAATACGATAAATGTCGAAAAATAATTGGATGTTTATACATCGATATTTTATTTTTTTTATAAATCAGGCTTAAACCTCCATATTTAAAAAATTTTATGGATATACCCAGGTTGATGACGATCCCTTACCGTTTCAATCAGATTTAAGGGTAAAAAAATAGAAAAGTTTGTGGAATACAGTTGAATCGAGTAATTGAGCATTAAAAAATTATTGATTTTGCAACAATAAAGATAATTTTTATCGCTAACTAAATGAAGTAAATGATAAAGGCATTTTAACTCAAAATTCTCCGGTTCTAATTGAACATAAAAAATTTCATCCTTACGAAATGAATTTTTTTATTAATTCATGCATAGAAATTATTTACCTGTCCGAAATTTTACCGGATTTAAATGCAATTAAAAATGTTATTATTTGCATCAAAAAACAACCAAATACAATTTAATTCATGGCCACAAATGTCCGAAGTTTAACGAATCATATTGTTAGTTTTATACAATGAAATGCTATTAAATACTCAAATTATTATTGAACATATATGAAAAACTTGCCAAAAATATGAAAAAGGAAATTAATTGTTCGTTAGAAAGTATTTACATTTTTCTACATATTTTTGAATCCCAGCCAGTTATTGATGAAATAATTTTTAAACTCGTTGTTATCGCACTAAATTGTCATTATGCTTAACTGCGATAAAACTATTCCGAATTCTCAGGTGCATTTATTACTGAAAGACATGGGTTGTTTGAGTGCAATATTGTAAACGATTAAGGTACCACTCCATCAAACTGATTTAGGTTTCTGGAAAATAAGTGCTTGCGTGTAAATCCCTAGAAATTAATGGCGATTATCCAACACAAATAATAAATTCTTATTGGATAAATAAACTCTTCATAACTTGCCTAGAAATTAAAGAGTTATATTAATTGAAAAAACCTATCCTCCAACTAACATATTACGAAAAATTTACAAAACGAATAGGTAGTAATGTGTGTGGAGTCATAAATGCATTTGAAATCACGTAAACCTAATGATACCATGTATTGGTGCTAAATTAATAATAAAAAGGCAATGATTAAAGACTCTTTAATTACTTGAGAGTATTGCACGAGTCTCATACTAATCAAGGGGTTTACTTACAAGAATTTAAGTTGAGTAACTGCTTATTTCCTTCATTGGAAATACGTTAACCACTCTGTAGTTGTCAATGCCAAAGTAGAGTTGATCTTTGACTATCGGATGTAGTCTAAAAAAAGTAACATTCGTTAAAAACTTTCGTTCTAAAAATAATCAGTGGTTAGTAAATACGGGTTGCACAGTTATCCTGTATTGAATGTGCTATTAGTTTAATGCAAAAAAGGTCTAAGAAAGACAGTTCTGATATTTATCAAGTATTGCCAGATAAGTTATTTTAGGGATAAAAAGGACAATTACTTAGAGCTTCACTTGATCTTATCTATAATGTTTTGCTAATTAAATTCTCTACTCAAGTTTTTCAGTGGATTTTTTTTCTATTATTAATGAAAGTTTACGAGAGAGAATAGAAATACTTCTAGTGGCATCAAATTACAAACACTTGTAAAACAACCTATAGAGCTGAACTTGGTAAATTTGTTGTTAAAAAGCTTTTAAAGAGCTAGTTCAAACTATGAAGGATCTGGTAACGGATAGTTTTGTTTCAATTTTTGGTTTTTAACTTTTTAAACAAATAAGGAGATAGGTAAATATTTTCAACGAAAAAATTACCTCATGGGATCAAATTCAAAATTAATTGCTATGATGACTTTGAGAAGCGACTTGAAGCATGCAAAAGACGATGACTGATGTTAGTCGTGAATAATAACCCGCGTTTACCAAAATCAGATTATCTTGAACGAATTCAGAGACCGGGGTTGATTAGAGGTAATATAAGCCTCGATGTTACAATATGGAAAACAAAAAGGTTCAGAAAGATTATAAAGAAAATTATTTCAAGAAAAGACAAAATTATTTTATAATTATTTTGAGACAGAAAATGAAAAATAAGTACAGATAGATACAAAAGTTTTATTCTAGCACAAAAAATTGGCTGTAGATGTTGGTATGGATATTTAACGTGTCTGGTGATGGTTAATTTAAGAGGTATCATGTCCACCTATAACTATATATGGAGTCATGTTTCTCACCTGCTCGGAACTGTAGTATTTGGTAACTGTTACTTTTAATCGTTAAAAACATACCAAGCAATAACCACACCTATTTTTCAGCGCCAAAAAATTTTAAACCACTTTTTGACTGTGGGAAGTTACTGAAAAATCAACGACGAAAAGGTTTGACATTAATTTAATTTTTTTTTTGTCACCTATCATTTTTAAAACAATCATGTGATTTTTTAAACATTATCGTATTTACAACTTAGTGAGTTTATAATGTCTCAGCTTTTTGTGAAAAAATCATTCAAACAAAAATTTACATTTTAAGTCAGATTTATTCCCGATTGTCAATTATACTGATTTTTCAGCACTACAAAAATTAGTATCGTCGTTAATCAATGATCATAAGGATTTTGATGCAATATAAGGAGACAAAAAATAATGATAAATTTTTTAATACCGAGTTTCAGTGATCGGATCCGAATTTCGTGATATATTCATAACATTGCCTTTTTGCATTAATTATGCCTTTTATGAAATTATCTTAGCATTTTTATTCTTATTAGCTTTGGTGAGGTCGGGTTCTTAGCAATCGCAACTTCTGGTGTCAAATTCATTTTTATGGACTAATCGTATAGGATTCTAAACAGGATTTTCGGCAGGCAATGCTAGAAACAAAAATAACATCGATACATTTTTTCAGATTGTAAAGCTTTTACCTTTTGGTAATAGTTGCTTTTTATTTGAAGTTTGAATAAAACCGTAATTTTTTATACAAACCGATTATTTGCTGATTTGGCATTGCAACTTTAACAGATATTCATTTAAGGCTTAACATAATTAGCTGTAATCCGCCATATATAATTGGCTTTTGCTAAATATTTTATTGACTATTTGTTGTTAAAAATTTAATTAACGAACAAAGTAATGTTTTTTAAATTAAAAAAAAATTAATTTAACAAAAATTAAAGATATATTAAATTTTTTTCGTTTATTTATTATTATCAAATCGCAAAAGATTATTGTTTTGTGGCCTTTAACACCAAGGAGTGTAAAGGGAGATTCGTAGTACTGGTCAATTAAATTTTGTCTTCCACAAAATTTTATCCAACTATTGTTTTTAATTTCATGATAGAATTCCATTAATCTTTCGAATTGAAGAAACAAAAATACTTCTCTTATCAGCCTCAGACTTTTTTTAATTTGGTTTTACATTATTTCTTTATTCAATCGATTAATTTTTGAACATAATTAGAACTTTGCCTTTGGTATAAAAATCAAAAAAGTCTACATACACAAAAATAAGTTTTTTCTTATATATTGGCTTAATTTTTGTATTTACCGATTATTTGAGCGCTAAGTAATAATTTGATTCTTTAAAAAATGGCAGACATTCATTGTGAAAATGAAAATTTATTATTTGGCCATTTTTATATAATTTAGCAATATTCGTAAAAAAATGAATTCGATTGAATCTGTGCTTTTTTCATACTTGAAAATTTTTTTGGTATTTTGGTCTTAAAGGATTCAATTCATAAAATTATGGGATAATTAATTCTTAAATATTATACGTAAAAATTACCCATCGTTTTATAGCTTCAAGCCACTCATGCGTAGAACATTAAAAATAAACTTGAATGATATTTCTATTTAAAAGCCATAATTTGCTTAATTTTACTACCCAAAAATTAAAATGAAAAGCCTTTTCCAGAAATATAAATTCAATAAGTGATTTTTTAAATATGCATCTATTATCAATAAATAAAAACTTTCAAAATTTTTTAAAGACAACTGTCAATTTTTAATGATTCATTTTTAAATGATGAAACGGCAATTTAAAAAAATTAATTTTGTACCATTTAATTGAAATTTGATAGTTATACCTCACAAAAATTTTATCGATAAATCATATTAAAATTTGCTATTCTTCTCTGCTTTTAAATTATAAGAGTTATCATGAAAATTCTTTATCGAAGGTTAGTTGCTGACCAAGGAGCTAAACAATTTTACTTATCTTGTTTTTAAAAGTAATATTTCGCATGACAACCTTTCTTAAATACATTAGATTCTGGTGGGCTTTTGTTGACGACGACGACCAAGATGAAAAAAATCCTCTAAGAGGCCTTTTTTCCCATAACTTATAAAATGTAATATTTTTAATTAAGGGAAAAAATATTCTTGGACAGAAATAGAAGCGATGTACTTGAAAGGTAGGTATCAGTTTACGACAAATATATCAATCAAGGCCATGGTCAGTCCCCAGACAAATAAATCGGTATTAAATTACATCAAAATTTTTTGATTTATTGATAAAGTATTATCACTGCTCTGTTTGGAGAAATTTGACAAATAAATAGAAAAAAGACACTAGAAACCTTGGATTATGAATGAAACAAAAGGGGACAAAACCCTTTTAAGACCGAATCCTAAGTTGAGTCTTTCAACAGAAAGTAGCATGTTACGACAAGACTAAAAGAGAAAATAGATCACAGATGAAGATATATGTGGATGAAATATTACACCATGCACCCCTTATTAGTCGTGAATTAATGAGAGCGGATACTATGCCATAAACCAGGGTAAATTTTTGAAAAATGATAAAAGTCAGGAAGATATAAAATTAAAAAATATTTAAAAATAATATTAATGATAAAGTAAAGTTGAATTCCTAGAAAGTCTTTTCGAAATGGAGTACATCAATCATATTGATGAAGAGTGTTAGAAAAAAGAACAAAAGTGATATATTCATTTCAATGGATCTAATTTTTGAGTATAAAGATTGTATTGAATCGGTATCGAATTTTATCTGGTTTTTTTTACGTTTAACAGGAAAGAAAAGACGTTCATAAAGTATCATTATTAAAATAATAGAAACAGCTTAAATTACATTTAAAAATACATGATATCATGGATAAGGAACATCTTAGACGACCTTTATAATTTTTATGAAGAAAAAAATCGTAGAAAAGTAAGCAAAATTCCAAACACGAATGTAACTTTGACATAAAAAATAATAAAAAGATCATTTTTTTGTAAATAAGTATCTTACTTGTTAAAACATAACGAAATTTATGAGAAAAAGCACACAATTCTACCCCCAGTTTTTTGCTACATTTATCTATTTGTACAACAAAAATATTTTTTGCTCCATAATAAAAACAAAGTAGAATTAAAAATGAGAGTGACAGTCGTATAACGGAGCGAGTTAACCAAATTTTCTTATTTGATAAATAATTTGGAGAAATCATTAATTTTTTCTCTTGAGAATAACAAAATAATATAAATAACTTTTTTGCGATGTAACGTTTAATACACTCGAATTTAAAAAAATTGGCTAAAAAACGACTTATTTTTTCGGGAAAATATACAATAATTAATTCGTTATTATCAAACTTTACAAACTTCTAAATTCAATTGATTGATAATATTTTAATATCAAAAGTCATCGTTGAAAAAAAAATTTTTACGTTTGATAATCATATGAAAAAAAGTTTACCACTACTCGGTTATTTTAACTATTTAAAAAAAACTTGATAGATATGCTCCCAAAATACACTGACTTATTCAAAAAAAATTAAATCTGTGTCGATCATAAAAATTTAAGAGTTGGTAACTCTTTTATGATTCTTAGAGACACTTCTAATAATTTTATATCGAACAATACATTTTCATTTTTCGTCATTAACGAACAAGAGAGTTGTTGGTTATGGACAAACCCTTGAGTTACCCTAATACATTGTGAAACAGGTCATTCTTTCCGCATGGTTACACTGAAAACAATATCAGTTGAGAACTTCTTAGGAAAGATTTTATCAAGCGCATTTATTCGATTGATGTCTAAAAATTATTATCCCCCTACTAATAAAATTTAGAAAAATTTTTAATATGCTTGGATGGGTGTTTGAACACACTAACACCTTTGAATTATTAATTGAGGTTGACCCAGTTAAGGCATAGATAGCTGTGTTCTACCTGTGCAGGGAAGTATGTATTAAAATTTTTAATCATAAAGAAATATTATTTGAAAATACAGTACTGCAATTTGTGAAATATAGAATATTAAAGGCACCTAAACCATAGCAGACAAAGTATTTTGGTCTTTTAGCTTGATAGTGTTTGACTTTCTCTGACTAAACTTTAGTAAAAAGAATGCTGTCTGTTATTTCATAGCTGAGTACGAAAATTGATGGAGACATAAATACTGAACAACTGATTTGAATCACTGATAAGGAAAGCAGGAAAAATTTCCTGTTAATTCAACTACTAAAGATAATTATTTGTTAACTGTCCAAAGAACACAACAAAATAGTCCAAAAATCTGCTTTAATGCAGATAATAGGTTATATTTTACTAAAAGACAATCGAATAAAGTTTGAAGTAATTTGATGATAATAGTGTTGGACTCAGTAAGACAAAATCGAGGTACTGAGCATACAATTTTTAAGTTTATGCGTGTCAAATAATGTTCAAGCATTTAACGGAATTTTTTTATCCGAATATAGGTTCTAATAAACATATGATCGAACAAAAATCGATATACTTGTCTTTTAATTAAGTAAACTTCCAATAAAGCTTCACCCAGATGACCAGAAAAATCGATTGGGACGGATTTGTTGTGAATCGCTGTAAGAATTGGTTATACAACAAATTTCTTTGTGTTAGGTAGAAACAATAATATTAGAGTTTAAGGATCACTTCTGGAGAGTTTTAGAGTGGTATATTCAATTTAATTTTCAACTTCTAATTGGAAACGAGTGAATTCTAGTTATAATTAATGCTAATCCCGATTTTAATTTTTTTTTCCGAAAATATAAATAATAAGTAAATAAATTGATACAAATACTCTAAAAATACATAATAAAATCTGCATCGCCCATTGTAACGTCATTTTTGAACAGTGATAACATTACTTCCGCCAAAAAAGCTGATTTTAACATATTTTTTAGGCTAATCTCTTTTTAATTAAAAAAAAATAAAAAATTATTGAGATTATTTATTAAATATGCAGAAATTTAAAATAAAAGAAAATCTGATATTATCTGATTATTAAAACGTTACAAGTAGTTATCTCTTCTGCAAATGAGATTTATTAATTATCTTACAAATAAAAACAAATATGATTGAAAAATTTAGTTTAAATATTTATTTGATACCGTAAATTTGTTAAATAATCGAACTTATTCTTAGTGTTGAACGACAAAAAATCAATGTATTTTAAACCTAAAAATATTATTTTTAATTCTGTTTAAAATATTAATAATGTTAAAACATACAAAAACAACATGTATATGGGGTTTCTTACTTCTTTACCATTGTTTATCACCAGAACAAGCTCAGTTTCACTGTTGGTTTTTTCACTCTATTCTTAAACAAGATTTATCCAAAATTAAATTCAATATATTTTAAAGTCTTTTGAGCTAAGGATCGACCATCATGCTTCTAAATTGGTTTGGTTAAATAAAATTGTGTTTGATCAGGTGGGATGTAATTTACGATTCTTTTGTTTACTGACAATTAAAGGAAAATTGGTATGTTTATATTCCAACTATTTATGATAATTTTTCTCTTTTAAAGAAGAATAAAATAAGTTATTCTCTTACCATTTTAACCATTACTAACGTTTACAGTTCTGTAATAGATTTGGTCTACATGCTAAATAAACTGCTAAGGATGCAAGGTAACTCAAAAAAATTTTTTTAAATTAATATAATCAGCAATTAAATAAAGTCATTACTAACATATAATTTTTTCTTGCTTCTTTTCATTTTTTTCTCAGTTAGAATATTAGTACCATCAACTACTATCAATGATTATGCAGTAAATATTCCTAGATGACATGTTCACAACACAATATGGAAAAGGGAATGTTTAGCATAACCGTATTTGTTAATTATGAATAAGTCACAACTCCCCTTCCTCAATATATTTGCAATGAAATTAGTTCTTGTTTGCGATTCTTTCTTAATTTTATAGTTTATTTGTTTTTTGCATTGAAATTAGAGTCTCAGGGATGTAATCATAGTCGGTGATATATCAAAAAATATTTAACAGCTCTTTTCCATAATTATTTAAATTATTTATTTATTTTAAGGACTTATATAGCTCGTTTTTTGATATTTTTCTAAAATTATTAGCATATATTTTTACTTAGAATGATATTTCATCATATCTATGAACTTGATTTGTGTCGGTTTAAAAATAATCCCCTATTTATTATATATTTCTTATTTTCAAGACTCTTTATGACTTTCTCAGCTCTTTATTAAAACCGAGTGTTATATATTCGTTAAAAAATTAGTTCGCTAGTTTTAAATAAACTTTACAAGGATTTAATGTCTTTGCAAAGTATCCAAAGCTATCAAACGTAGATCGCATTCTTTCAAGCATGTGATGTGATGAAGAATTATTAGTTGTCGTATTTATCGTATTTCTGTACCCTATTAAAAACTTTCTAACTTTATTTTTTGTCTCATTACCTTTATGCTTTTGAATCTATCTCGTCAAAGTTTCGATGACTCGTTTTTTAATAAAAAGTAGCTGAGTGGTATGGGAATGATCGTTTTCTTCTCAATTGTTATATTCTATGAAATTTTTAAACTTATTTGATACAAATTTAAGTCCGTTGTTGCTGACTAAAATTTAGGGGTAATGAAAAGAAGAACATATTTCATTAAAAAAATCAATAATATGGAACGACGTAGTGAAAGTTTAATCAAAATCTCAAGACAACTTTATAAGATCGTCCTCCATTAACAATATCATTTTTTGTTATAGGTCTGATAGATCAGTGGGAACTTTTTCCATTGAAAACCATGTTTTTGCCCAGTAAGATACTGGTCGATTCTGTATTTCTTTCCGTGAGTAAAGCTAACAATTTGTGGTATATAGTACCATACCATCAACATCTGAGTAAAATCATGACCAACAAACATTTAATATAATCAGATATTTTGTTTTTAATATTTCCAAGAGACCTTAATATGTTTATTTTAAACCATCCTTCTAATATTATAGAATAATTATCCTTCTATTCATTGATAGAATACTTCTTTCAAGTTTTATTTCTTTTTTTCTTTTACTTCACACCTTTATCGCTGGATTTTTAGTTTCTACACACCAGCCTGACATGTGTTGTAAAATTACTTATGATAGTTTTGGAATCACAATTTGTTTCAATTATATATTGTCAATTCCTCGTGGATCATAAAGAATATAAACAGACAAAATAAAATTGATATTTTTTAACAAAGGTTTTTTTCGTTAATGGCAGTTGTGTTAGTGCAAATGCTTGAGAGTTTTCGTTGTTCGGCGAATATAAATATCATAATTACGTCCATTCAAAAACTTTCCTTCGCTAAAGCCTTCTACGCCGATTCATAAAAAGTTTAATTTAAAAAAAAACATGCCGGGATTATCGTTGAAATACAAAGTAAATTTTCGATCATCTAAACTAGAAAAGAATGATTTTCTGTATTTATTATTTTATTAGCTTCATTCTAGAACTGATTAGTCGCTTTCAGAGGTATTCAGAATCCTAAATAGTAAACCCATTATTTTTTCCCGATTAGTTACGATGTAGAATAACTCGCGTCTAAACCACATCTTATGCATCAAAATAAATTGTTAGTTCCATCAAATGATAAAAAATTTTATTCTGTATAATCTTTGATTGCCTTTTAAACAAGTTGGACAACTTTATCTTCTAAATTAGTCAATTTAAACTTCGTATCTTATTAAAGACGAGTGCAAAATGACAGTATCATCATGAAACGGTTAATGACTTGATTGGAAATTAGTTTATTTAACCAAAAAACGCGCAAAGCCCTGAAGTCGTTTGGAGCCGTCATAGATTCGATTGCATCAATTTTGGTTTTAAAAACTTATATTCGGTCAGCTAAAATCACTTACTGACAGTATCAAATATCTATTTGTAAAATGTGCTTTTATTTCTTTTCGTTTTAAAATAAAATCTTTTTTTTCTTTGGAAATTAATTTATAATTCGCTAAAAATTTTCTTTTTCATCCACTCATGATATAATTACAACGTCTAACTATCCATCAATCATTGGAATATCTCAAAGGACATTATCAATGCCATGCTTCACAATCGCAAGCGCAGAAGTCAATCAAAGCTATAAAAATTTAATGAAAAAAGACCTTGAAAGGTTATCTTTATCTTTGACTCCAATTTAAAGATAAGTTGAACCCAAATTGATGACACAAAATATGTATAAATTAACTAATTTAGTAATTGAAGCTTCAGTACGTGTTAAAGTATGTTTCTGAGTTACAATTTCGAGTTTACAGCAACTGAAAAGATTTATTTAAATACTTAAAGATCCATTTTCCCAACAGGGCATACAATCTGTGTGTCGCATTCCGAAAAATTGACTTTTTACAAGATACTATCGTTTAAATTCATCCAAAATTACATCAACATTCTTTCTTCTATGCTAAGATTAGGGCCGTTTTTCATGAAATTTTAGCTTGTTACGAGGTTTGTTTATCTCGCTTTGGAATCTTTTAGTTTTCCCATTTTGCCTTCAAACAAAATTTTTTAAGAATTCAAAAATTTGTATCATTGACCTCTTTTTAATAAAAATTTTTGTTTCTCTTTTAATAAATGTCTTACAAAAGCAATCGCCACCAATGAATGCATTCCTTTTTATGAAAAGACTGCTTGTCAATTCATGACAATTCCAGTCTCTTTGACAATAAAAAACAACAACCTTTTAAAAAATACTATGGCCTGAAAAAATTTAAAAATCACCTTAGAAATTTATAAGCAAAAAACTTTAGAATATTTTGACAATGTATATTAATAATTCATGAACTTTTGTCTATTGCAAAATTAATATCATTAAACTTCAATTAAAATACAAAAAAAATGGCAAAAAATGATCAATTTTCAGTGCTTCAAATACCAAAATGATCTTCAATATTATCATTTCTTTGTAAAAAAAGGCTTTCAAGTGTTTTCTTTTTTTTAATAAATACATTCGATCAATATCGTTACAAGTGTTGACTCGATTCTGTTAACTTCTATCAGAGTAGTAATTTCCCAAAACCCATTTTAAATTTAAGATCGGAGAATTTTTGATTAGTTCCTATTTATTTTATATTTTTATGTCATTAGCAACAGATTCCTTTTTATAAAATTTTCCACTTAAATTTTGCGATTTAAAAAATTTAAACGATGTTGATCCAATATCGTTGAAATTATCAAAAATTCAAAGAATAAATTGATTTCCAATCAATTTGTGTTAAAAGGCCCAAAAACTATATTTTTCATTTAGTTTAATAATTTTTCTGAAAGGTCATAAAACATTTAAAACTTGAACTAAATGGTCGATCCATACCTGTGGCTTTCAGGTATCGCAAGAGCCTCTCGAAAAGAATGGGTTCTTAATCGATTTTTAGGTTGTTACAAGTTCAGCTAACCCATATTTTTATCAATTAAAAATGTCTTGAAATTTCACATGTGAGTTTTTCAATAAAAGATAACAAAATAAGCGAAGGTTTCTTTTCATCGACATCGTTGAAAATCTGCGAAATAAACCGAACGTTTATAAAACGACTTACAATTAAAAAAAAACAAATCAATCGATTTTGCTTAAAATTCTTTTAAAAATTTTTTCGTCATTATAATCTTCCAAAAAATTATAAATCAAATGCGAAATGACGTCAAATGTGTTTTTTAACAATCAGAATTCCCCCCAACATCAGAGTATGTTAACTTCAATTAGAAGTAAACTCTGATTTATATTCTAATTTTTTGCTTTTTCTTGACCTGACTATTTCCCATGGATTCAGAACTACTGGATTAGATCGTTAAAAAAAGGCCATGAAATTTTTTATTAACGATCACCTAAAGTCTTGGCTTAATGACCCCAATTGCGCAAATTCTAAAAATAAAAACAAGGAGACAGTTTTTTAAAAGTAGAATTTGTCGTTAAAAAGACACCAAATATTATTTTTGTCAATGATACAAATATAAAAAATCTAACCTAGAGGAAAATTTCATTTACCCATCTGATCGATATTATTACGAATAAAATTTATTATTTTGCTACAATTTTTACTCTTATATGCGTTTTAAAATGAAAAGATGAAATTTTACCATTAGCATCATTTTGAATAGGCGCACGCTCATCATTGGAACATTAAAGCGCTCTATGTACACTGGAATGATCGTGGTTTCAAAACTTATTAAATTGATAAAAAGTTATCACAGTTAATCTGCTTTAATTAGAAGACATCCTTATTATTGATAATAAGACATCTCTTTTAATTTTTTATTGGAGTTATCTAATTTGATGGTTTGTGTTACATGAAATGCTATTTACCACATTTATCTAAGATAATCAGTCAAATAATGACTGATGTCAAAAGGTTGACACGAGTTCTATCGACGGACCGGTGGGGCTGTAATCCGTCCTTCAAATCGTTAGATGATACCAGTCAACTGTAAAAATTTATGACAGGGTGTAATGTTTACATTGTCATGATCAATGTAATAACTAAAAGATTTTTATGGTGATTGGCTTGATCAGTAAGTTAATCAAAGTTCTAAGGATCATTTTCTTTCTCAATTGGGGATTTGTAGATACCAAAGATCTGGCTGTAACAAACAATAATGATGTTATAGTGTGATTAAATTAAAATAATTTTTTACTTACGTTACTCATCCCTGTTTCCAATGCAATCTCATCGCACTAGGTGATCTTCATACTAATATGACGTTGTCTTAGTGGTTTTTGGTATGTTATTACTTGAGTCTTTGGATTTCTTAAGATGATCATTTGGTATATAATAAAATAGTTGGCGCAGTGATGTTGACCTGGGAAATTCAATCCAAACCTGACTGCTTGAAGGTGGGATCAGATATACATATTGTCTTTATTATTTCTTAGCCGGAATAAAAGATACATCAGTCGTCCGGATATTAGATATTGTCCTTTAAAATTAGTCAGATGATGAATATAGATAAAGTCTTTGCTTTCCTCCCCTACTTTCAAAATTTAAAGAAGAGTCATTCAGATAAAACAAAAACTAATTTTATGTGTTTCTTTAGTTTAGTAAGCAACATTTTAATCCGAGAGCTGTTTTTAAAAAACGGTTGTCGATCTTATTAAAAATAAAGTAAATTAATAGTAACCATGGAGGTTTAAAAATCTCCGGCTGAAAAATTTGATTTAAACGATTTTACTTAATCAAGTTGATCAAACTACCTTAATTTGGAGAAATCAATAAATAGATTAATAATTAGCTGCATTTATCATCACTACGACCAATACCGATAATTAGCGATTCACACATTTAGATAAAATATCGATAAAATTAAGGAAAACGATCAAAATATAGTTCATCTATTTCTTTATTATTTTGAATAAAATTTAAGTTTTTTGCTGTCTACATTGACAGTTATTACCATTTATCTTGACCATGAAATATCGAAGAGGTGATGAATATAATATCTGATCTTACGTTGAAACAGAAAAACGCTCGTGCTTGTCCTCAAACTCAATCTCAACTACCATATACCCAAAGTTTGCGAAGGATTATTTTCTTGTTTGATTAAGGGTAAAAATTATTATTTTGGCTTTATTTTTTGAGAAAAACAAAAATTATCAATTATTTGAAATGAGTTAAGTTGCAAAACTCTCAAAATAAACTCATAACTAGCGATGAGATAACAAATTTTGGTCAAAAAATATTCATATTTAAGTCATAAAATGACAATTTTTTAATTAAGGTATAGGTGGTGGAATTTTATTGTCCGTAGTCTTTAAACAACCACCACTGACCACTATATACTCCTTCGTGTCAAACACTATTGGTGGTGTCATCTTTGGATACAGAATCAAAAAAGTGTGAGTTTAAGAAATTTCTTTTGTAAAAATATTTAAGGTTCTAACAAAAGAAGAAAAACAACGAAAATGGTTAAAAATTTAAAATTTGTGGAAAATTTTAACAACCACTTGATATTTGTTCATAAAATTTTAACAATTTAAGCTACAATTTCCAAGATGTTTCGACAAAATTTTAATGTTCGGTAGTCAAGAGTAAAAATCACGATTGAGGCGATTCTAAGAGTATCACAAAATTTCATCCAGCAAATTATGAATGAATAATTCACAAATTAGTGAAAAACGTGGTTGCGGTGCAAACTAATTACATATAAATTTTTGTAGATTTAATTATTGTTTCGTAATTGAAGCTGAAAAAATCTTTTTAACAAAACAAGGTGTAGTGTCGAAAAATGTCTGAAAAAATCCATTGAGTTACAAGTGAAATGTAACGTCATGAATTTTATGGTTTGTTAGTGTGTAAAGCTTCACAGGTCTCATTTTCTCGTCTTATTTAAGGTCATCGAAAATCAATAACAGCCAATCGATTCGAATGTAACTAATTTAAAATGATGACTATATTCTTTGGGATATACAACATGAACTGAATTTCGTTGAAAGGAAATTTACTTAGACCATTGAAATTAATAAAGTTATTGATTATTTTTTTACCTTGATTAATTTTTGATTAATACAACTGGATCAGGTCTAAATAAACATCGACTTGAAATTGAGTCCATTAATGGAGCGATCAAAGAAAATTTTCAACAAATAAAGACAATCTGATAGAAAATTTTAAAAAGAACAATGAGAATTCGCACATGAGAAGATCGAATTTAAAGAACATATTATTGACAAAAACAGAGTAATTATATATGATTTTGAATTAAAGGATATCCCGGAAATTCATATGCTAAAAAACCGTAGGTAATGCAGCCCTTTATCAAATTGTTTAAATAGGTAAAGAAATTTATTAAAAATTATTTCTGATATTATGAGCCAATTGCATTCTTTGACAACTACTTAAGAAAATTTTAAATCTATTAAAGTTCCTATTCTTGTCTTCCCAAAAAAATGAAGCCCTTAAAAATATCAGAGCAATACCATTCTCTTGTTGCGATTTGAATAAATTGTTCTCACCAAAGCTTATGATTTTGAGATTTGTGCATCTTTATCAAAGTTAAAAAGAGATCATGAAAAATTTTACCTCATTGCTAGTTGTATGTTAACCAAAGTAGAAGCGAATTCCTGTGTAAAAAAACAAGGAGCTCTAAGCAATTATGCTCTTTATTAAAGAAATTTGACCATATCTATTTTTGGAGAAAATTATATCTTTAAACAAATTACAATCGGCTCAAATATTTTGGTTCATTTGGGATTTTTTTAACCCTCGTGGAAGATGGCCTATTCAACATGAAGAAAATAACTTCGCTTTTCAAAATATCAACGGTGAAGAAAAATGTGCACAAGATTTTGTTGATAGATCGATTGATAATATCGGTTCTGATATCGGAGCCCATTTTAGACAGATCAAACAGACTGACAAGTATATTAAGCAATTATTAGAATATTTGTGGAGAAAAAGTATCAAAGTGCAAAATCTTTACATGCTTAAAATTTTCAATAAAACATAAGACTAAAATTATAAAAAAAGAGAAGGGTTTATTTCTTCTAATAAGGAGATAAATTATTTAATTTCAAGGTTTCACCAAAATTAAAGCTGCCTAGTAGGATAAAAGAAACCTATAAACATGGTAAATAATAAAATGTATTGACCAGGAAAGACATTCGATACAAGTGAATTTATAAAATTCCTTCAAATAATAAATCTTCAACCAATTAAAACTGAAAATTATTTTTACAATAGTTACTCAGTAAGCAAAGGAGGAATGGTGTGCTTATTTTATACGACCGTTACTAGCTCAGCATAAATAAGCGGTTCATTTTTACATTCGTTAAATTGTTTTTTTAATTGGTGAAGTTACTTCCATATTAGACAATTACTCGCAATTCAAGAGCACAATTTGAAAAGGTAATTGTTTACATGTGTTTCCTTGAGTGTTACACACTGATCAAGGAATAAAATTCAAATCTGAAATTGTTAAGGATCTATGCTTAAAATTTGGATCATACAAAACACGATCCAGTAGGTACTATCCACAAGAAAAATGTCTTGTTGAACCCTCTGCACAATCATTGCAAGGTAAATTTTGATGTTTTATTTTTAAAAATATCAATGAATGGAAGAAGAAAATTTCTTAAATGCCTTCATATCTTTTGACAAACTTGGGAGTTATACCAAAGGCCAAAGTCCTTTGTTATTTTTCATGGATCAAACCCCAAATACTTAAATATGTTTAACCATTAAAAGCGGTTTAATGGAAAAGTGATGATAAATCGACCTTTTTTAAAAATTTATAATGTAAGATGAGCATATAATTGACATAGAACAAACCAAAATATAAAATTTGATAAAATCATTTAACATATTGTTTCAATAAAAAAAGAGCGTTGCAACAACGTTGTCATCTATGGGTAATTTATGCTACCTAAAGAAAGAAGTAAACGTGATTTTGAACCAAAATATAATTCTCCTTATTAGGTTCTTGTAAAGTTAGGCCCAGTTGTATTGTCTAAAAAATCGATTTTAAGAGAAAAAAGATAAACGCTATCAACAGATTACAACTATTAAAAAAAGAGAATTGATTAAAACAAAATTATTATTGAGTTGATTGGAAGGGATTATAATTACTTGAAAATGGTTAAAATTGTTATGTCGGTGCAGAAAAATTTCGAAGCATAGAGATATTCATCACAGGGACTCCCGTGATTATAATTCGCTTGTATTTTTAAATTAGTTAGTGCTATTTAATTGATCAGTACAGTTCTTCTTTCTTTTTCGACGGATATTTTATTTTTCCAGTGCTAAAGTGAAATACACAAAATTTATATAAAATTTATTTGACTTTATTGTGTTAAGAATTACCACATTTTAAGAGCTCAATCTCTCTAATCCAAAAAAATTTGAAAATTAAGCTTGAAAAAATAATTTAAAAGCTACTATTTGGTAAATTTTTAAGCTAAAATGTCAAAATGACCGTCGATTGCATTGAAACTATTTGGTGATTTCGCATTTATTTGACAAATATTTGATCATATTTACAATAAATGTTCATGATTTTTTCGGAGACAACTCTTAATTGTTTTAACAATCCGTTTTTAAATTTTGAAAGAAGAAAAATCTAATTAGTGACAGTTTAATTTGCATATGATAATTTTCCATCACAAATGTTTTATCAAAAAAAATAGAATTTTTTATGTTTTAAGTTGATCTTCTCTAACAAATTAAGTGTTAGACATTAAATTTCATATTTCACTTTTGGTGCTTCTCTAGGAGCTCTGAAATACCAATCATCATAATTTTAAAATAATTATTTTGCGTAACCCTTTTTTAACTGGCCAAAGTCTGGTGTTATTTTGTTGGTCTCAAAGGTGAAAAAAAATTACCCAGAGGCGTAAATCGCCAACAAAATGCCAACAGTAATTATAAGATTTAATGGAAGAAAAGTTCCTTTGGAAGACTTAAATGTGATATCCTTAAACTGTAAAAACCATTATTAGATCAAAAAAAGCAAGCAAGGCCATTACTCGCACTTTGATTTTTAAATTGGTATTACATTGGATGCAAGCCTTCTTCTATGTCGAAAAAGTCTTATTCTTGATGCGTTGGGATAAATTTCACAAACAAATATAAAGAAGAGCCTTGGCATCTTTATTTCCCCGATCAGGGAAATTAAACGAAAAGATATGGAAAGCAGCTAAAATGCAGGACTCTTTCCAGCCCTTAAGCAGCTAGTGTAAATTACGAAAAACAACCAGTGAGACACTTGGAATTGAAAAAGTTATTTGAAAAAATAATTTTTCACAATTAAAGTTTTTTGTTTATAATTATGAGAGTTGGCACTTATGAAAAACCCAACATAAATTTTTGACATGTGATAAAATTCACGAAGATGTTAAAGGAAAAATTTTAAGAAATGAAATTAATAAAAAAAATAAGGTTATGTTGTTAAAAAATCTGACGGGAATAATAAACATCCAGCGCACTGCTTCCAATAGCAAGATTAAAAGTCAATAAAGATGTACTTAGTGGTAAGGATCGAATCCTATCGTCTAAGTGGTGGTATGATTCATTGTCTCATTTTATTTAATTTTTTACCTTGTAAGTGGTTATAAAGAACAAAGTAATTTATTAATATTATAATAATTATAAAATCTTAAATTAATATAAAAATTACAAGATATAACGGACAAGAAACATCTTAAGGGACAAAAATTCTTATGACGAAATAAATCGTTGAATAATAAACAAAATTCCAAACAAACATATAGCTTTACCATCAAAAATAAACTAGAGACAATTGCTAAATAAAAAAATGTCTAACCTAATAACGCTTGATCTGATGGAACAGAGAGAGGGCATATTATTTTCCCCGGTGCATTTTGACAGTTATCAATTGTAACAATAAAAATTTCTTTATCCAACCAAATGAAACAAAATAGAATTGAAAATAATAGTAACATTCGTATTATACAACGAGTCATCCAAAATTTATTCTTTGATAAATAGCTAGAACAAAACATCAGGTTTTTTACTGTTGATATTGAAAAAATAGAATAAATCGATTTTATAATTACATGTTATTTAATTTGTCTAATAACAAAAAAATCCGCTTAAAAATTACTGATATTTAATTAAATAAATTTTTAATTAAATTTCAAATTTTAAAAATCTAATGCGTTCATTCTTTATTTAATAAAAAATTTTCTTTAGAAAATTGTTAATTTTAAAGTAAGTCTCTTTTAACATTAACAGTCATCGCTCATAAAACACGATTTTAAGATTGATAATCTAATTATAAATAAGTCATTCACTACTAAGTTTAAAATATTCATAAAAAACAGAAGGATGTGTTTGAAGAACATAAAAACTTGTTTAGTTGGCAGACTATTCTCAGATGAATATGAGAAAACCTGTACATGTGGTATTATTATTTTTACAGACACATTTTTTTAAATTATGGTCAAAAGCTGGCTTTTGGGACATCCACAAATATATGTCTGAGAAGAACTAGGAAAACAAAATTTATCACAATGTGCCAATAGACAAGGGTGAGAAATATCTGAAATTTTTTTTACTAACTTTTACTATTCTTAAACTGGAAATAGCCTAGTTAAATTGAATTTTGATAGAAATGAAAATCTTTCATTGTTATTCCATCATTTAAGATGTAGAAATAATTATTTAACACCTGAGACACATCAAGTATATTTTTGTGTTGTTCTGTTAACTATATTAATTAAATAATTATGTACGGTTTTGATAATATCAAAATCTTTATTATATGCATGTAAAAAACCCTCTTTGGTGGTTATGACAGTACTTTTTTTCCCAATCAAAGTTTATCGATGATATTGTTGAGTTTAGCGATAATTGAAATATCCTAATGCCATTCATTTGAACAATGTCCAATCTGTACATTCTATATTCGCTTGAATTGTCAGTGTAAGAACAAATAAAAGACTTGATTAATTTTTCAAAAATACTCTACCTCGGGTGCTATATTCATATAGCTTATCTTTTGACTGATACTGTAAATTTTTTTTCTAAGACGGTAATCCTCGTGAATTGCTGAAACTGTAAAATGGTTGTAATAATAGATGGTATGTGTAAAATCATCAATCCTAAATCCTACTATTGTTGAATCATGAAGAAAAATCTCTTCTCGTTTTTCGTATGCCGATGATCTTTTTCCGTAGCAAAATCTTACCAATTCGGTTTTATTTAAATCATAAAAGCAACGATTCAGAAAGTTTATATAATATCCTTTTACATATCCAGTTGAGGATATGTCTATTGGAATTTTAACAGCCTTGCCGATTTTACCAAAGTTGTAAGTCACATACTTGAGAGTTGACCTCACTAGAAATGAAATTGATTCTTCGTTTACTACATAAAATCTATAAATACTTGAAAAATCACATATATCAGCTTCTTGATCAGTCCATTCCTTTGTAAATTCATACACATCACCGTCAAACGTTTTTATCCTTTTTTATTAATCATTTATCTACTTTGAATTCTCAAGTTTGAATTCGCTTGCCTTGCACTGAGACTGTTCCGAGTTAAAGTCTGGGTCTATTTCACATCGTTGCAATATTTCACTGTAAAAATTTCCAAAAGTACAAAATTTCAAAAATTAAATTATGCCAGCCAAACCCGTCAACTGTGCAGGGACATGGAGTAGAACTTGAAATCTCGAAAATTTTAGATGAAATTTTGCATGAAATATCATATCTGATTTTTTTGAATCCTTCTTTCGCGCCTTTAAAAAACTTAGAAGATTCATGAATTCCTGGAGTATATGATTCCAAATCATTAACGGTAAAAATTTTTTCTTTATTTATTGAAAATTTTTTACTAAATAAATTGTTAAAATCAATTTTTCCAAGATGCCAAGTAACCTCTTAATGGTTAAAAATCAAAATTTTTAAAGAGAGATTATCGATTTGAAGAGATTTATAAAAGCTTAATGGATGATCATTGAAGTTAATGACTACCAAAGCTTTCCAAGTAATTTCAACATCCATGCTATAACTTTATTTATAAATCAAATAGCAATAAAGTATTGGATGGTTCAGGGATACCAACAAGCACTGTGTCACCATTCAATATTTCTAACTTTTGAATACTTTCATGGATCTATACATTAAAATAGAAATAACAATGTCCCAAGATAACCCACAGTCTTGTGAAACAAAAAATCCTCTATGCAATTCTTGGGAATTCTGTAACAATACATCTTAGTAAAGATATCTTTTTATTTACCTTTTCTAACCAATATTAATGGATTAAATACATGGTTATTGATAATTGTATTATATTTATTTTCATTAAACAGGACATTTAGTAAAATGAAACATAATGGCTTTTTAAATTTATTTACAAACCCATTCACATAGTTGACCTCTTATTTTACTAATTAGTCTAAGATGTGTCCATTTTTGTCCATGGTTAAACGAAATCATTGTTGCTTTTTGGGCAAGGGTGTTGAAAATAAATTTCTTATGTGTAATTATAACACCAGTTAATTTATCAAAGAATTCTATTTCGCAATCTTCAATTTCTCCGTCTATTTGTTAATTATAACGATTATTTTAATTAACAGTGGCGGTTGAAAAATCACCAATTCTTGAAAATTTTAAATCCTTTAACGAAGCAGTGTCAAAAAAGGTCCTATAGTTCCATTTTGTATCAAAATAAATATTTCATATTTTGTTGTATGAAAAACTATAAAATCCTTAATTTTATCGTTTTAAATCACTATTAGCTTTAAATGAAATGGTATATGAATAGGAGTTAGAATTTCTTCTGTGGCTACATTTAACTTGATGCCTAATTTATCCTAATTTTCAGTTAATGATTAACATATTTTACAGCCCACAAATTTTTTTTCATAAAGCCAAATTTTTTTACCTCATACATTATTGTTTGGGATATTTGATGATATTTTGATAGAAAAAGCGTATACCCCGTAGATGCTTAAGATTCTAGATTTAAATGAATTTTTCTACCTCTTAAATAGTAAAAGTACTTTGAATTGGTATTCCTATATTAAATCAAAAATTATTACAAACGAACGTTTTTTGCAAACGGAGCTTTTAACTAAGTGCTGTATTCATTAAAATCAAAAAGATTTAACTTAATTTAATTTTTCAATTACTGAACCATAAATTCCCAAAACTGCAATTTTATTATGGTCATTGTCGACGAAAATCTCATCTGCTATTTCATCATGAAAATCGATAAATGCCCAAGAGTCAATATGATTGTCACTTATTGCCAGCGTTTTATTCTGATCTGAATGTCCAACAATATATCTATAACCACAAAAAATATTCGTGAAAACAATATTTTGCTGCTTGGGTTCGAAAAAAATTCTATTTGGTACACTATCTTTCATATTTATGACATATAGTTGTGAATTTTTCTGATCTTTAAAATTATTAAATTCAAGAAATATAAAAAATATATTTCTGGTTTTTGTATCGTATTTTTGAATTACTTCAATGTGATTTTTAGCCAAAGGTAAGATTTTCTATTTTGATTATTGATTTTAATACTGTCAAGACAGTAGGTTTCATGTTAATTTGAGATTCCATCGATTCATTTTCGAGTAAATTTTTTGGTATAGTTTTTCCATGCAAAGTTATTGGGTTCATTAAAAAGTTGAAACTTAATGCGTTCAAAATTATGATGAATATCGTTATTTTCATACCTTTTTTTATTAAAATTATACTTTAATGTACAATCAGATTAAACAATATAAAATTATTTAATGTAATCATTTAATTTTTTCAATAAAATAATGAGCATTTTTGCTGATTTTTTTTTCCATTTTTTAGTTTTAAATTATATCTTGTTTTTATTTTAATGCTAATTAAGACCATTCTCATGCATTTCTTGGTCTGTTTTGAATAATTTATTAAACTGATCTAAACTAATCTAAAGTCGGCGATTTACTTTGGCTTAAATTAACGAGCGATCCCAACAGATTAGAGAGTCTCTTAATCAATAAAAACATGCTATTTAAACGAATAAAAAATATATCGCAATTTTTGAAAAGTTATCAATAAATTGGCTATAAACTTGATCGCTGAAATAAAATATACAAGGAAACTAGATAATTGGAAATGTGTTTTCACAATTTTATAACATTAAAAGAGTGTGAGCTGCATAAGTAAGCCGATCACCTATAATCTCAAAAAAATGGGTGAAGACAGAATTTTTACTTTTCTTGATTTATAAATTTGTAAAACAAAAAACAAGAAAAAAATCATGTGAGAATTCGAAATTTCTGATGATTATAGATCGAGTCAGCTTCAAAGTTTTGAATACTTTGTCCTTTCGTAACAAATTACAATAAAATCATAGTTTATTAACTATTTATAAAATAGCATTAATAAGATACGAATTACATTGCAATCGTTGAGTTGTTTTAAATTGGATAGATTTAATTATTTTTGAATTATAATTTAAAAAATTTCTATGGAAATAAAAATATATTGCAGATTTTTTTAGGCATTTGACACTAACAATTGATGTTTTTACAGAACCATTTAATTTTTACTCACCAATACTTAACTGATTCGAAAAGTATTTTGAATTAGAAAAATTTGACATAAAACAAAAAAAGTGATATTTTATATTTATCGTGTTAATACTTAAGTCGAATTGAAATTTTTATGCATGCAGTTACATAAGAATTAGGAAGACTGTTAGTTTAGGTTTGGTATTTTAGATTAAAAAAAAACTCTCTATAATTGCCATTTCATATTTTTTTATTTCGTTTTTTTTGTTTTGAAAAATATCGTATAAATAAAGTTTACAACAAATCTGTTTGAAAACATTTGGTCAATTTATATTGAAAATAAATAGACTGTTGACTTAGGCCTTTAGTGAATTAATTGTATTGCGCTCATAAATAAATTATTTCGACACATAAAAGATAGGATGTTTTTATGTCTGAGTTTGCAAATTTAAAGATTTAGAGGGTTCGAAATAAACTATTTTTTTTGGTGATTATAATAGAGGAGAAAGTACATTTGTATATTAAATAATTAAATTTAGTTTAAGATGGGCCCTTCTGTTATGTTTGGCTCATGAGAATTTTATCAGATAAAAAAGTTTTTAAATTAACACGGGTCAAAAAATAAACAAAGTAAAAAATCAACAAGAAAATTTTTTGTACAGCTACAGGGTTCAAGGGCTTTTTTAAAAAAAATTCACCGTGTAAATGTCAGAGGAACTTTAATCTTTTCAATGCTAACTAGTCGATTTTAAAAATAACGCTTTTTTTAAGAAGTTCAAACAGATTATTTTATTATCCGATAATAAATCAAAGCATTAATGATGATACATCTAAACAAAACTTTAAAAATATTAGAAATTAATTCTTCCAGGTTATATTCTAAATATGTTGAATTCCTTCAAACATTATTAGGCAATCTAATTTCGTTTCTAAAATTTTTCATCGATGTTGATGTCAATTTATTATATATCCTTCATCGATATACCATACTCAAATCTAAAAACCTTGAAAACAACAAATGATATTATAATTAGAGAAGTTAATGGTAAAATACTGAATTTTCAGTGCTACATGATAATTTGCATTCAGTTGGATTTGACTAATAAGCTAAATTTTAATGTTTAGGAAGAATATTACTAAAATTAACAGTTAATTTTTTTATTAAAATAATATTTAGTTTACACGAGGTTATAACATGGTGATTTGAGAAATGATATATATGCTGTGGTTTAAATACTCTAGACTTAACTTTGATCTTAAGAACTTTTTGATGTACTAATTGAGTATTTTACTACAGACTAAGCTATTTTTCTGGCAACATTGTCAATACTTTTCTATAGCTGAACGATTTTTATTCTTTCATTTTATTTGCCCTGTTGATTAATCTTGCATGTGGTCAAACCGAAGCTTGCTCTAGTGAAGTTTTTGGAAAGGTTGAAATTTTGAATATAATTGTAAAAACCGGATGCTATCGTAAAAATATTCGTTGAATAATTTCCAAGCCAGAAAACTTCATGTCTGAATAATAACTTGATTCTTTGGCAAAGGAAAACAAAAAATCTCTTAAAAACTATAGTTAACTGAATGTTATTAAAAAACAAAGATTCAGAAGCTTCCATTTAATAGATCTTTTTTTTAACTTCGTAAGAGAAGAGGTTAACAGGCTTTTAGGTTTCGAAAATATTATCCGATAACTTTCTAGAGAAATATTATGAATGTCATAAAAATTACTAAAAAACGAGCTTAAATTAGATAAATTATAAAGTCAAGTCAGGTTTGCAATTAATCTGGAAAATTCTTTTGCTTTATATCATTATTCTATAAATACAAACGATGAAAGTTTCAAATTGTAAAACTTAGTTAAATTTTAGCAATACAGATCGTTTAGAATTTTATTTTTCATCATCACTCAATTGTATAAATATTAAATTGAGTTTAGAAAAAAAGAGTTGTGAAATCAGTCGAAAAACAGTGTTAATTTGATAAATATTTTTAGTAAGTAAATGAGCCATTCTATGTAAAAATTGAATTTTGACAAAACTCTAATAACTAAGAGTATAAATTGTTACTTTTAAAAGGTTTTCATAAATATAAAAAAGGAAAATAAATAAAATGAATTATGAAAATCAAGAAGATAAATAATTTAAAAGATCCTTAATATCGTTTTTAAGCCATTTCCTTACAATGAAAACTTTAAAAAATTCAAAGAATATTTAAAAAATTATTATAACTATATAAAGAATACATTGAAAGTAAATTTGAATATTTAAACTAAAAAAAATATTTTTACTATATAAATTTTACACTTTTAAAAACAATTAGTTAGTTTTTAATGATAAATCTTTTTAAAAATTATTTTCTACCGCCAAATCGGAGACTAAAATGTTAAAATAATTATTTTTTCCCTCACTTCCTTTCAGGTAATTATGAACTAGAGAAGGTTTTATTCTATTCTTATGATTATTGAAGCTGAATTAAATTCAGACTATTTCATAAATAAATGACTGAATTTATTTTAAAATGTAATTTTTTAAAGATTCAGATAAAATTTTTTAAAATTTAGATTGTGATAATACATTCACTAATTTATTTTGATCGTTGAATTTTTTCCTGAATTTCTCAAATAAATATTTGAAAAGAAATATTATGAATAATAAAATATAATTTTGATAAAATTATACTTCGTTAGAACGATTTAGCGACAGTAATTTACTGAAAAAACCACTTTAACTAAATTAACATTCTATTTGACTATTTGCAAGATCTAGAATTGCTTAGTGGACATAATATTGGATGACTCTTATGGTAAGCTCAAGAGGCAAAGTTAAAAGATTAAAAGAAGTGGCATACTCTAAATAGTAAAATGTTTATGAATTATAATTCTGTTACTCAGTTTAATGTTTAAAATAACGTAGCAGAACATTTTATGAACCCAAATTAAAATGATTTCAAAGGGCCTAATTAAAAATACAAATAATGCAAAATAAACAAACTGTGCTGCATATTGAAGGAAATATTAGAAAATGTGAAGAATTTTGTGGCACAATTTTAGTATGTGAAAACAATAATTTTTTTTAATGAAATTAGGTTTAACCTAAATGGTCTAATCTTTTGATATTAACAGGTTAATAACGACTCTATTATTTTTATAGAAAAATTATAAATGAAGAAATTTATAACTCTGTGTAATAATTTATAATTTAGCAAAGAGAAAAATAAAATGCATTTTTTTCATATTAAAGAGAATTTTTATTGTTTCTAAATTTAGTAATAAATAAAATACATTTACTGGAAATTCTTTTATCATTATGGACAATGTAAGATTTCATGATTGTACGAAATTACAAAATTTATTATTTATTCAATTAAAAAATTTATTCACCTATACCATTGTCACAAAATTCAAATCTTATTGAAAATTTTTTGGTTTTATTAACGTTAAAATATTTATAATTAAACCGAAGGCTATATCAAGGTAAAGTTAGCAAAAAATATCTTGAGTTATAATCCACACTATTGTTTGCTACCATCTCAATTATTATTAATTATTTTGGAACAAGAGTCATAAGTATTAAACAGACAATAAATTAATCGTTTTAAAATTATATCGGTTTTAATCTTTTAATATTTTTATCATTAAATTTCCTATGAATTCAAGCTAATTAATTTAAAAAAGACCATGTAATTCCTCACCAAAATGTTAAATGTAAGATATATTACAAATTATTCAGAGAACGTGGTTGTTTATATTATTGGACTTTGAAGGTTTTTTCATTGGCATTGATCAGTCAGATTACTAGCGCTAAAAATCCCTACATTGTTAAGAAACAAAATTTGTGTTTTCGCCGAAAAAATTTTTTTTTAAATGATAGTATTTTCAATAATGAAAATTTCTACCACAACAACTTGTAAAAAATATTAATATTCACTGACTTTAAAAATACCTTTTTGAAATTTTTTAAATTTCGTGATTTTGATGAATACTCAAAATGTCCTTTTCAATTCTGATATTTGAGAAAAAAAAAGTTTTGTGTTTTTTCTAAAACTTTAACAAAATTATTAAATATTTGATTTAAACAAATCATTAATTTTAAGACAAAAAGTTTCTTTCACTCATCTTAAATGCATTTTTTTTCTCCAAATATTTGTCTTTAATTCATAAAAATAAATTTTTATTCAAAAAAAGATGAAAAAAAAATTATTTGTTTAAACCAAAACTTTGCTTTTTCTATACTCACAATATTAATCATAGAAATGGTGGCTTATAAATGTGTCAAAATTTAACAGTTTACAGTGTTTTTAATTCACGAATAAAATATTTTGTGAAAATTTTTGCCATTAAATTTTACTGAAACTAACAAATATTAAATTTTTATAAGGGAATTATATTTATTTCTTAATGTTTTTGATACTAAAAAATTAAAACCAGATTTCGTGTAATGTTAAAATTAAATCAAATTGTAAATTTTAATTTGATTCAAGATCATGTGATAAAACAAGTATTTACTTTGAATTTTATAATTATTTTTAACTAATTATAATTCCGAAATAATAATTGTATAAATATTCAAATCATAAACGAGTAATTATGAGTTATTAGTTCTTAATAAAGTCTATTTGAGATAAAGCTCAAAGTCAATTTTTACCACCAACATTTCTTTGTTAGGATTTTAATTTACTTTTGAAAAAAAAATAAAACATAAGAATAAAAAAAATTCTTTATGAAGGAATTTTAAAGTTTCAAATAAATGAATGATCTAAAATATATAATTTCAACATTTTATCTCGAAAATTGAAAAACGAAGAATTAACATTAGACGGGTGATATTTCAGTTTATACATTTATATAAGAGTACTATTAAACAAAAATAAAATTATGAATTCATAACGATGGTGAGCTAGCAGATAATGCTTATTTTGTTGTCTATATTGGCAACTAATTACAGAAACTCTAACTTTTATATACTTTACAGAATATCAATAGTCAAAACTTTATAACTCCACTAAAATTTTTTATGATAAATTTACATCCCAGCATCTGGCAACCACAGATAATTTTTAAAAATATATTTTTTGGATTTAATTAATAAATTTAAACGCCTTCATTTTTGTATTATAATTGTATTTGCTGATTTAAACTTGATTTTTATCAGAGTTTTATCTATGTTTAATTTACTTAGCAAGGCCAAAAATAAGAAATAAAATTAACGATGTTTTCGATCGATAAAAATATAGTAGAGTCATATTTTTAATGTCACAAACTGGGGAAAATAATTTAAATAACTAGAAGAAAAAAACATAAAAAACTACTAAAAACTACTAACTATTAAAAAATTGAAAAACAAATTTTTATTAAAATATTATGAAAAAACAGTATCAATAAATAAATAAGTGATTCTCTGATTAATTTTCTTTGAAGACATCATGTGAAAATGAAATGCTAGAAACATAACTTAAATGAAAAACTCTTATATCATAAGGATAAGAATGTATATTTTAAATCTTCACAGTCATATATCGATCACTGACTTTTAAAGTTTTCATGTTAAAACAGATTATTGTAACATAAACTAGCAATCTATTACTACGAAGAGTGTATCTGTTTCTAAGAATACGTTGATATAGAGTTAAATTTTATCTTGATTCCTTTTTTATTTTATTCTAAGATTTGTGTTTATTTACACAAAATAGAATTTTATTCAATGGATTTTCATGATTCTTCGTAGTTTATTCCATTGATTGAGAAACAATACAAAAAATTCACTTAACACACAGTTAGTTATCTATATTATATTTCAAAAATAAAAAAATTAGTTTTGTATATTGTGAAGTTAACATTAGATAAATAATAGTTTAGTTTTATAAACAAACCTTTCTAAAAAT